>JACCIY010000054.1:0-63836 GCA_025506505.1 Flaveria sonorensis | reverse complement strand
CTGATATTTTCCCTATGAAACACTATTGTAAAAGATAGAATAAGAAACCTTGAAACACCATGGAAATGGATGAAGATCATCAGTATGGGAATATATGGATCAGATCACCCGCTACATGGACGGAACGCCCGTCCTGCCCGCCATACCGCAACCTCCTCGGGACCTGCACTATGCTATGTCGATATTAGGAGGTTGCGGTGGTGGGGAGTAGTGGTGGTGGCGTTCGTTTGGATCTGATCGATGACGGGTATGTTGTCCAGCAACTTCGGGTGTTAGCGGCGACAGTGGCAGTGCAGCGGCATGGTAGTGGTTTGGTACGGAGATTGGTGGGAGGTGGTCCAAAGGAAGAAACCCTAGCATTTCTTGACATCAGATCAAGGCTTGATTATCAGTTCAAAGACAACTAATCATAAAGGCCCTTTGTGGGAAGAAGTTTCAAGGTCACTCTTTCTGTATCTCACATCTTACACTTACAATTTTCTTTTCTTTTTGTTTTTATCTTTTTGGTTTTAGATCCACTCGCTCAAAGAGGGGTTTCTGGAGATCATAGAATTCACTAAATTCTCAAACTAATTGAGCTTAATTGCTAAAAAACGGGTATTTGCTACAAACTTTTTGTACAGATTTAACCGTAGCAAATACCTGTTTTTGGTAATTAATATAGTCACTTTCTTTTATTTTTTCCTCCATATATGCTAGATTGATGTGCTAGATTGATGTTTAAGTAGGGTTTCATGAGATCATAGAACCCCAATTTTCACCCTTTAAGTAAGCTAAACTATAGTTTAAAAAACAGATATTTGCTACGAAATTTTGTCATGGATTTGATAGTAATTATATACTTTGTTATTTTTAGTAGTACAATGTTTTCACTTCATATTTTTCCTTCTTATTCTAGTTAGATGTTTAAAGATCGAAACTTGACTTTTTTTCTAATGTAAACATAAGTTCAAAACTATATATGATGTTATGTGCTAGCTTGAAGGTTTTACTTTTTACTAGTTCTCTTTTTAAGTTTCAAAAGTTATCTTCTATATTGAAAAGGACAACTATTCACTTCTTTTTGTTTTCTTTCCTTCTTATAAGCCATCTAGAGTTTAAAGATCAAAGCTTTATCCTTTCATAATATGAACATATTACAAGGTTCACTTCAGAAACTTTGATGTTGTGCTTTTTAAGGGTTTATTTAGTTCTCTAAGTTTTTCAACAGCTTTAATGGAATTATTTTAAACTTTTGTTCTTGTCATTTCAGTCAAGTAATACATCTATAAAATCTGGCATCTCATACCAACCAACAGTGTCCGCTTTGCTCATCTTGATCGAATAGTCGTAACGACTGCTAAGAAAGCTTTCTTCCTACCTTTTCTTTCTCACTAGTTAACTCATTTTGTAGTTTAATTTTTCAGGATAATGTATGCGGACTTCGGGTATAAAAGAACTGGGAAACATGTAGTGTGAAATTTGAAAACTTGTACAAGTATTACAAGAAGATTAAAAGAAGGGAAAATTGGAAAGCTGGAAAGCAAGACAAGAAGCATTACCGATTCTTTCGCCAATTAGAAGCGATATACGGGGAAACAAGCAGTACTAGTACCAATCTTGACCATAACAAGGTCTCAGTCTATAATGCAACTTTGCCTCATTTATGGAAGAAATGACCAAAAAGTTAACAAGAGATCAATGATGGAGAAGAAGCATTGGAAGACCGCGATAACCGACTTTATTGAAACAAAAATGAACACACTTATGGAGAAACAAGAAAAATGGATGGAAAAAGTGATGACTACAATAGAGGAAAAGAGAAGGAGAGACTTTCAAAAGAGGACAAAGAAGGAAAGAACATGCTGCAAGGTTAGAGATGGTCAAGAACTTTCGATCAAACGAATTAGCATGGATGCAGTCTCGCGATTCGACTATAATGGAAGCCTGCACAAATTAGCTAGGAATGATTCAGTAGCTGAGACATCGCGTAGCGCGTGTTATAATGATCAAAACCAAGTTGCCAATGATGGGGGAGAAAATGAGATTACACAACTAATACAACTAAGAAGTAGCATGGAAGCAAGGTTTAATCAGGAAGGTGTGTTTATGGAAAGTTTTGGGGAAGAAATTGCTTTAACAATGGCTGGTTTAGGTTACAATAGGAGTGCATTAATCTGCAAGGCTAAGTGGGATCACATTAACTTTCTTTGAGAAACAAGACACAAAAGGATGTTTAAATGTGTATTCTGATCATCATAATCATGTTTCATCATGCAGGTGAAAGATATATGGCACTGAATGCTCAACAGAATGATTGTGGTGATGGGGTTTTGATGAGTGACCCTGGATATGTGGAATTCCAATGGAAACATATAGAGGTTTTATTGTGTTTTCTTGATTATGTAAAGAGTATCATTGCATCTACATGATGGAAACTATATATGTGACTAAATTGAAAGAGGTGTTGGTGTGGTATATTAACCTAGAAAAAGTACTGTTTGGTTGGATTTGAATGATTATAATATATTTGTTGCAGTGATTATATTATTAATAGTGAGTTCAATACTTATTATCTTGCCTTTTCAAAGCTAACTATAGCAAATTATGAACCTTTGGTCAATGAAATGAGAAGTATATATATGTTCAATAGTTGGTTTTAATAGTGTGTGGGGTTTGTTTAGAAAGCATATAAACATGAAAAAAGTAGATCTTTTCACTACAATCCCAAAATTGTACCGGAAATTCGTGAGATGAAAATATCAACCGTCAGTAATCCCTCAGTTGAAGCTTTATGAAACAAGTGTGGGTAAAAATCACATGTGGATTTTAGCGAGCATCAATCGAGAGTTTGCTGACGAGTTATGTAAGTGTTTTTTTGGCGATAGATCTTAACTTTTAAAATTATCAATAGTTTTGTTCAGCAATATATGCTAAAATGTTGCAAAAAAATAATTAATCATGAGTATTTTTTTTGTTTTTTCAGTTTTGGTCTTTTTACAAATATATTTAAATCACATAAGTATGTAAAACACTAATATAAGCCCTAAGTTAAATTTCTATAATTATATCGATCCAAACACTATTTTTTATTGTAAAAAGCTAATATATTAATTCGTACAACCATAAATTTAAGATGTATATGTCACTAGCTAGTAGAGAAATTGTTTTTATAGGTGGTGAAAATGATTTTTTTTGGGCAGTTTTTAGCCGCCGTAAAAACGTCACCACAAAAAACAATTTGATTTTTCTTGTGTGAAGTTAAAGTGGTTTGCCTCCTAATCTTGTGTGAAACATTATCAATAAAAAATTAAACTCATAGCAGATTAGCGATTATAAATTTTACGATTTCGCAATGCCATTGTTTGTTACTAGTATCATGAATTATAAGGTTTAAAAGCTAGTTTTAATTGGGCTTCATAGAGTATTCTTCTAATAGAAACAAAGTTCGTATATATAGTCTTATATGACATTTTTTATACATATTAAACTTTATAAAATTAAGGTACCTAAATGTATATGTAATCACATAGAGTATTCTTCACGTGAAGGCTGGTTAGTATTTAGTGATATTTTCTCCAAGTTTAACCTAGAATAAGAAATCACTGTGAAGAAATAAGTTCACTAAATATAACAAGTTTCATATAACCCTAGCATATATACTAATGACAAAAGTATATGTCCTTCATTCAATAAGTATTGGGTTCAAGTGTCATTTAAAACACAAAACCTAACAAGCTTCATAGTTATTCTATTTAAATCAACTTTAAAAAATTTAGAGTATATAGAAAATAAATTCATAAATCATTTTGGCCTATGTTCATGGAAACAAATAGGTCGCCCCATAGAGTTGTTCTCTCTTCATTTCATGGGTAAATTAATTTGATTTAGAGAATTCTAAAGTTTATAAAAGTGTTTTGGGATTAGAACAGTACGAACACTGAATTGTGCGTTCTTTTAAAAAATATAAGATGTTTATTGAAACTATATGAAAACTTTGTTATTTCTTTATTTTATTTAGAGGGTGTCCTTACGGTTATGAGAGGGTGAGAGTGGCCCTACACTTTGTTGATGGTGATCACCCCCTAGGCCCTCACCCCTTGTGATTCGGTTGCTAGCTTTTTTGTCAAAAATATAATAAAGCAAGCGTGTTATGAAAATTAATTTAAAGAGTTAGTTTGAATTATTCATTTAAAATTGATGAAGTTCTTTTTGCTTCAACAATTTATGGAGGAATAATCAGAAAAAAAAAAAAAAATTAAATGTACTATTTACAACGGCAACCTCATGATGATAGTTAATATGGGACCTCACCACCCATCAATGCATGGTGTTCTTCAAGGCAACAGTCCATCGATGAAAGTTATGGGTACCCTTGTGCACGAGTCCTTGTTGAGGTTGTCATTTAGGTTTTACATTACTTTTAATCTTAATTTAAAAATAAAGTTTATGGGACCACACCCTTTTAAAATGAATGTTAAATTGTTAGGGTGCTAGATTTTTGACTTTCTAAGATATTTTGAACCATTGTTAGTGGTTTATAGACGTGAATGAGATTTTATTAGTTTCTAGGTAATTCGTTACTTAAGGTAGAGGACTCTGACTTTTTTTAACTTTAATCCGCTAGTATGCCAGGTGAACTCTAGACTTCGCTAATGTTGTACGCAGATCGTTGAGATGAGATGCTAACTAATTAAGAGACTGGTGAAAAGGCTATTGTGGCATGAAAGTGTAGAGGCTAGTAGATTGACCAGCGGATTCAAAGTCAAAACAGACAGAGTTCATTACTTTAGATAGCTCACTACACTTTCATTACAACCTAGAAACCACAAACAATTGCTTAAATACGATAAAACTTGAAAAAAAAATTTATGGGGATACTAGGGACGGACCCTTCTATAAGTGTGTTAAATGCATATATATAAAACTTAGGGCATTGTACTTTGTTATTTGAATATGTGAGTGTTAAATGCATATAATATAAAACTTAGGGCATTGTACTTTGTTATTTGAATATGTGATATTAGGATTCACAATGTTAAGAGTTAAGATGGATTTTGTTTCTAGCATTCTGTATCATTTGTCATTGATGTTGTGTACTTTGAGTCCTTCACATGGTAATATAATTACAAATGTTGTAATTAGGACGTTATAAACGTTGCTTTTATTTATAGTGAGTTGCTTCTATTTATAGTGAGAGTAATTCGCCTTTAACACATAATGTTAGCATACAAACACAAAATGTAACTTTTATTTTTGTTAAATCATCTACCTTCAATACGCACACGACAATATTACTATACCATACATAACTTCAATCTTTGTATGTATTGTTGTTTGAAGTTTGCTTTAGTTAATATAACTATAGCTTTGGTTTTTGTTAGAAAATGATGTATATTAGTGCAAAGTTAACATAGAATGGTTAGGTGAGAATTTATTGGGAGATTTATGATGTAACTCCCTTTAAAGTCAATATTATAAACATGAGTATAACAACTACATATACATATACATATAATATACATATACATATACAATCATTAATATACATATACATATACATATAACATACTATACATATACATATACATATACATATACATATACATATACATATACATATACATATACATATACATTACATATACATATACATATACATATAAATATAAATATACATATACATATACATATACATATACATATACATTTACATATACATATACATATACATATGTGTGTGATTTTAGAGAGAGAAATTGTGGTTTGAGAAAGTTGGAAGAGGTAGGAGTTGCAGGGAATGCATGCAAATTAATGTAAAAGAAGTGTGATGCATGTATGCATGATAGACAACCCACTGTCACTTCCACAGCTTCTTACAAACCTCCTTTTTTGGTAGAATAACCAAACAACAAACAAATAAGAGGCAGAAGACCTTACAATGTCAGTATCACCCCCTGCATTACCAAATTTGTTTTTCACATCAAATAGTAAATTTTTTTACAAAGAGAATGTGTTGTCGTTAAACTCACTCAACAGTCTCTGCTAATTACCAATTGAATCAGGAATCACAGCTTGCTTTTACGATGAAGAATTAGTGGAAACAAGATTCGAACTTGTAGACGCGATCTGGTAAAAGAGAATCGGGGTTTATCACTTCGTCATCCTTGAAATTGAAAGTATCAAATGAAAATATTAACATCAATGTTTCATCAAGTAAGAGATTTAGGGGTTTATATCTTAGCTAGGTCTGATTTGGGTCATGCTATCTTTGTAAGAACAATAATTAACTACATGCATATATATATCATTTAATATCTAAAACAACAATTGTGTCGTGGTTTTTAGTTTTTAGTTCTCACTCAAATATATATTTCTAGTTTTTTCATATATAGTTTCTAAAATGCTAAAATTTAAAACTAGTTTGGTTGAAAAAAAAAAAGTTGATGTGATGATAAGCACGTGATTCTCCTCTATCACTTGTCGTAAGTTGAATTTTAATTCCACTAGATCTATCAATCTCTGAAGATCACATGTCTAATCAGTTTTGATTTACCTAATTAATTGTTAGCAGAGTAAGTATTAACAGGTAACGTCAATGTAAGTTTATACCAGTAACAAATTCTAACGAGAAAAAAAAACTATTTTCTATAATGAGAAGCTGTGCTCTCCCAATGTTCTTAACTATGATTCATAATAAAAATCTCTAAATAAGCTTATACTATGAGTACTTGATGATGCAATTGATTTGACAAGTGAATGAAGCCAAACTGTGAAGCTGCTGTTTCTGTTTTTGCTACAAACTTCGCACTGTTCTCTGAATCATGTAACTGGAAACTTATTCGTTCTCATAATAACAACTTCACTTACTTCAAGTTTGACTACCAGTAAACACTCTACTTGTAACATGTCCCCTTTGTTTTATTATCATCTTCTCAAACATTACTTCGCTAAATTTATATAATTTGCTTCTGGCATAATGCTTTTAAACCTGAGTATTTTGTTCTTTGAAATGGTCCATAATCGAACTTTAATTAGAGACCAACGAAAATGATTGAAGATTGCCGTTTTGTGAGTTGGTGTTTACGTCTATAAGCACATGAAAAATAATAAATTTATGTCACACAAACGGGTATTTAAAAGAGTTTAACGTTTGAGGTTCGTCATAATGATAAAACTCATGCTTACAAGGTTTAAAGAAAAAATGGAGGTACACATATGTAATTGACATCTAAATATCTTTTTAGTGAAGAGATATATTTTCTATACATTTTAAAGTAATTTAGAGTTTTCACAACTTATATATAGTGTCCTCACTAAAGGTATAGCGGCATAGGAGACAGTATAAGTGAAAGCCATGAACTAGCTAATATTATATGTGGCTAATGTTGGATCAAACGAACAGAACTTCTTAATTTTCTTGGTTAAGCAGTTATATAAAACAAATAATATAGTGCACACCGTGCGGGAGTGGATGGCCGAAGTAGCATAGCGGCGCCGCTAGGGAACACTGCCTCGCCCCTTGCAGCGTGGGTTATAATCTGGTGTTGTGGCATGTGTGCATCGGACGATATGAATGAATTGTTTATTTTTTATTTTTTATTCATTAATTAATTTAAAAACAATTTGATTCTTCTCTAACAACAGTAATATTTAAAATTTCTAAGAATCTGAATTCAACATCCAATACAAATTATCAAAACCGGGATTTTTCAAGTAAAGTACTCCTGGCCTCCTAAGGGTTGCCCGCCTTTGACATGTGCTCAGATTCGATAAAACAATTTACACCATTCCATTACTTGACTACTTACGCACTAGTACAAAAATAGGGCTTTTACAGATGTTACTTGAATCTTTAAAACGATTACATAAGCATTTAATGTATGCGTTTTAAAAAGTATGAAATGCTTTATAAAAAACAATAAAAACGCTTTAAAAACTTTCCTTAAACGTCGATTCTAATATCCATAACCGCTGTAAAAACTCAATTCCCCGATTAAAATTAATAAAAATAAATCAAATACAACGTTTTCTTTGTTCCAAACAAATCAAATACAAATGTTTTTTTTTTATCTATTGCAGCTCTTTTTTCTAATCAAATACAACTCTTTTTCTTATTAAATACATCGTTTTTCTTATCTTTTTCTTATAAATACATCTATTTTTCTTATCAATTCAATACAGCTCTTTTGTTATATAGTTACAAACACGGATAATTTTAAAAGCAATTATAAAAGCAGCAAACCAATATTATATACAAAAACACAAACTATCAGATTTCAACATCATCAGATATTTAGATTACATTATGTTTTTAACCTTCTAAACTAAGTAACAAGAGAAATCTCTAAACTAACTGAATGAAAATATATAGGCTTTTAGTTAAGCTGTCAAAATTAGCTGAACATCTAACAATGTTATCCAACTTTTCATCAAATCTGAAATAACTAGACGCATCATAACGTTAGGAACACCTGCTTTCAAACATCATATTTGCAGCCTTGGTCATTCCAACTCCACTATCATTGATCGTCAAAATGTTGATACTTCTAGTCAGTCAAGTGCTCTTGAAACATATCTTGTCCAAGCCTGTAAAGAGTTTAATTATTAGTTTTCAAACCTTTTATAACTATATGAACACACAATTGTTTGAATATTAAAGACAATTACATAACCTAATTATATACTAAGTTACGAGGCTCTTTAAGAAACATTAAGTATTTAAATTCAGATGTATGGAGAGTAAAAGTAAAATAAGAGACTGAAACTCAATGACCATAAATATAAATTAGCTACTCTCTTGACCAGAATTTATATATGTGCACTACGAAACACATGCAAGAAGATATCAATTAAAATAGAAATAGAAGGTTGACAACAAAAATAACATATTGCTATAAACTACATGCAAATATAATGAACCTAATCAAAGTTAAAACATTGCATTCACAGCACCACACTTTGAATGAAAATGATAGAATTAGCATTTACATTCATTTTGCCATGATCTCAAAACTCCAAAGTGATCAAAAAGTTCTCTAATGTATGTTCAACAAATTGGTCAATTTCACATGGTCTAAGAGCCTAGTCTCATGCATCATCTGAAATAGATAGATAGATAGATTAAATTTAGATTGCAACCCAATATATTTATTCTATTTAGCGTAACATAAAAAGATTTAAGATTTTAAAATATACTTACAAGATGTTCTTTGCACCGAATAACAAAATCATGCATGGCCTTCATTACATAATATCCACATTCCCAGCCTTGAGATTGTTGGTAGCACTAAATACATTGAATTAACAAATATTTATTTGGAATACAAAATTAAACAAATACAATAAGAAAGAGAAAAAGTAGACTACATTAACCATTACCATAAAATTCTTTTTCTCGTAGCTTTTTCAAATAAGTTAACGATGACGTAAGACTCAACATTCTTTCCTTTTTTATTGAATCGATAATGTATCCATAGAATTTATGATTGGTAGGATTGCGGAAAATTATAATTAACCAATGACCTCTGCTTAAATAAAAACTTAAAAATTAGTATCTTAAAAAACATAAATAAAAACATTGTAAGAAACATAAATAAAATAATACCCAGCCAGTACGGTACCATAAAATATTGCTTGTCCTTATGATGCTCCATGACATCTTTAATATGATCGATAACAAAATTACTATCCGTATTGCACACACTAAGTTCAATCATTCGAGGATTAAAATATGCAGTTTTATCAAAACCTTTACGTTGCCCAAGTGTATATAAATACCTAAAATAGAAAAACAAAAACGAGTTAAGGTTAATAACTCTAATTAAAGTAAAAAAAAATAACATAGAATATTTAAACAAAAAAAAAAGCAAACTTACATCGTGTACCAACTCAAGACTCCAATTTATGCCCAATCATTGACACATAATTTCATCATTGACTCTATTTCAACATTCTCAGTTAATTTTTCTCTAAACATCCCGGTTGGTGAAGTAACAATAACTGAGATGGTTCGGGTAGATACATGGGCAAACTTTTCTGCTAACTTGTGTATTTTTTAGGCCTTGACTTTGCCATTGTCAAAAGTTTAGTTATTTGTCAAGTTCCTCAGTTGTTTTAGAATCAAGAACCTTAGCTCGTACAAGAAACTCGTCACTCAACTACATTATAAATGACACTATCAAACATTTTTTACAACATTTATTATAAGTAAAAGTATGTATTTGTGTTTTTATGTGTGTTACAGAATAAATTGATTACCAGATCTAAAAAACTCGCATCGATGTTTCCTTCTTCATAAAATGTCATGTTTCCTTCATCAAACTACATTTTAAAATAAAATTATATTTATTTAACTAATTATAAATTAAAAAACAATTACCTGTACGGGTCTATAATCCTTAGAATGTTGTGGCGGGTGTTGATGTTGGGCAATTGATTGTCGTGAAGACCATATTTTAAAAGCTATGCATTATAAAATATTAACATAACATTAAATAAAAATATATACGGTTATCGTTTGTATAAATTATAACTTTATCGCATTTGTAGGCCACTAAATGAACTGTCTTTGTGTGCTTCCCATATCAGTTACTTTCTCATCTTTGTGTAGCGCGGGACAGGAAAACTTTTACAAGTTTCATTTACAAAATCTACATGGACTTTCACGTAATCTTTGTGCATTGAGTTTCCATGTAAATCCTAATCGAAGTAGGATAAACTCGTCCATGTCCTAAAACCAAATCGGGATAGCTATCGTTGAATGGCCATATAAGTTCACAACTACTTATTGACTGTAAATACGTAAAAAATTAGTAAACATACCGGAAATAATAAACAAATCTTAAAATATATTACCTCAATTTCCGGTAGATAAATAGAAGAGATCGCCTGAGCTGCAGCAACTTGGTTCTGGTCTTTCTGCATCTATCTCCTCTCTTACTCCTTTTGCCTCCATATTCTCCTTTTTTTTTTCTAGATGTACCATCCGCTTTCATCTCTTTCTCTTTACAATGCTATTAAAATAATATATTATAGTCAATAATTTGATTAATATAAAATGTATAAGAATTATATAAGAAAATAAAATTATACCAACTCGTGAAGTCTTCCGTCAATACACCTTCTGATAAAAGATGTGGTCCAAGTTCAAATAACTTTGTGACAGGATTGTAACGCGCTTTACTAACGACGTGTATCTTTGAACTTTCATTTTGCATATGAGCTATATGTGGGTAGCTTGAAACTAGTTGATTCCACCTATCTTCCCATGAGTTCATCAATCCAACAAATCCCATTCGTCCTACAGGAGCCGGCTCTATTTTTTTTTTTGCACTCATCTTAGCTTTTTGACTTTTTTTCTTCAAACAAAAATAACGATTAGTACTAATTACAACATATAATAAAAATAACAATAACTAACAATAATCATAAATCAAAAAATATGTGAATCATAACAACAACAACAAAGCTAGTGCGCCTATTAGACATTTTCTCTAAACATGTTGAAACCCCTCGGGTGCGCCTATTAGACATTTTCTCTAAACATGAAACACGAAGTTAATAACAAGTTATAAAACAAGTAGATTTGTAAAGAAATATTATACTTACACGAAGTTAAATATGTGAATCATCACAACAACAACAAAGCTGGTGACCACCATCACGAAAGGTAGAAAATCTAGGGTTTGGATCATTTTTGTCTTGACCTGGTGATACATAATCTTCTTATGTAATAATTTATTAGATTTACTAAATTCTTATGTTAATAATTTAATTATATCATATTTTAAAATATAATTTTATAACTCTTAATCTTCATTACTTGTCATTTACAATTTCTTAAATATTTATTATTTCTTATTTTATCGATGGTTATAACATCCAATATATATTTTTTATAAAAATTAATAATTTCAAGAAGTTACAGATATTACATCCACCCATCTAATAGATGGTTTCTAACCTAGTATCATATCCGATAAAACTTTAAAAATACCATATATATATATATATATATCCTTTTCAAATAATCAATATGCACTTGTTAATTGTTTTTAATGAAATGGGTTTTTATGATATTTTGACTAGTTTTTAAGGGTATATATGACATTTATAGTTTTAGTTGGGTACATATGATATTTTACGAGTTTATAGGATATATATGAAATTCTCCTTAAAAACAATATAGGTATGATCTAAAATGTTTCTAAAAGTTTAAATGATCATTATTTTCAAATATAATGATGCACGCACACACACATACATATGAAGGTTGATCATCAACATAAATAATCTAGTAAAGTTAAAAGAGAATAATATTACCTTAGTCAAGAATCCTGTATTGCAAAATATGAGTTTGTTCAAAAGATTGTCCAACTCTTTTCCTTTGATCATGAAATCATATTTAGTTTAAGTAAAACTAAAATCAGACAGAAAAAAATAAAGAATCAATAAATAGTATTACGCGAAGTATTCTGTCAATAAATGCTCTAACGAACAGGAACAACAATAAATGAATGTATCAAAGTTTAAGAGTTTGATCTTGATAATATGAGAGAAGTAAAGAGAAAAAGTTGAATATGGATTTTGTAATACCCAATCTCTCACACCACCAATATTGTTCGCTTTGCCCACAAGGAGCTCACGGATTTGCTTTTGGTTGTCCGGGTGAAAACTTCCCAGGGAGGTCACCCATCCCTGGTTTGCTGCCACCTGAGCACGCTTAACTGTGGAGTTCTCTTCTCATCCACAGCCAATACGCCCAAAACACATTGGTGATATTAGAGACCGAACATTCCTTATGAACCAGGAATCTCTCCTGTCCACGGCCGATGTGGGAAATATGTAGGGTGTCACAATCACCCCCCCCCTTTGGACTCATCATCCTCGATGAGCCCGAGAAGTCACCATCCTTGGTGAGGTATGTCCCACATCCCGAACGGCACAGGAATGGCTCTGATACCATTCTGTAATACCCGAACTCTCACACCACCAATATTGTCCGCTTTGCCCACAAGGAGCTCACGGATTTGCTTTTGGTTGCCCAGATGAAAACTTCCCAGGGAGGTCACTCATCCCTGGATTGCTGCCACCTGTATCAGAGCCACTCCTGTGCCATTCGGGATGGTGGGGCAAACCTCATCAAGGATGGTGAGTCCCGGGGGTGTTCAGAGGGACACCTTAGGCAAATCCCACATCCATAGATGGGATGGTGGGGCAAACCTCATCGAGAACGATGAGTCCAAAGGGGGGGTGTTTGTAACACTCTAGGCGAATTCCACATAGACCGTAGACAAGAGAGATTCATGGTTCATAAGAATGTCCGGTCTCTAATATCACCAACGCGTTTTGGGCGTATCGGCTGTGGATGAGAGGAGAACTCCACAGTTAAGCGTGCTCAGGTGGTAGCAATCCAAGGATGGGTGACCTCTCTGGGAAGTTTTCACCCGGGCAACCAAAAGCAAATCCGTGAGCTCCTAGTGGGCAAAGCGGACAATATTGGTGGTATAAGAGGCCGGGTGTTACAGATATGGAATTATGAATTAGGTTAGGTTATATTTTATAGGAGTTTAAACCAATGGTTATGGATAAGGTAGAAAATAAAAATTATAAAACTCAACAAAAGAAAGATATTTTCGTTATAAACAAAAACTCAGTAATAAATAATAAAAAAGTTTAAACTTAATATTTTAAAAATTGCATTTGAAGCCAAAACATCGCTTTGAGTTACCAAATACAGCGTAATTTAAACTTAAAATAATATCAAATACAACGTTTAAACAAAAACAACGATATTTGAATTAAATCCTTGTTTTATATTAAACTAACCTCCGTAAAATAATAACCACCAGAATTGTAAACAACGCTTTTGTGTTTTTACAACGATTTTTATACCAAACGTTTTAAATAAAAAATTTTGATCGCTTTAAAAGAATGTTTTTTTACTAGTGACGTTTAATGAAACTAGTTCGCATGTGTACACATTTTTATGTAATATGTATATTTTTCATTTTAGATCTAATGAAACTAGATCTCATGTGCGTATTGTTATTTAGTGGGTTGTTTCAATGAAATGTTAATTGTACCTTTTTTTATTTAATCTGTTTTATTTTCCAAAAAGTTGAGAGATGGTTAATGACGGGAAAGATGGACATTTTCTATGGTTTAGAAATGGTTGATGGAATGGGGGAAAAAATGATGTACCATTAATATGGATGAAAAAGAATGTTAGGGATGTGAAAGATGGCTCTTCTCACTCTTAAAAATTATTCTTTATCTTGAAAAAATTATTTTAGTTATTTAGACTTGTTGTCGATGTAAAGCGAATACAATGTGTCTAAAATTACTCAATGGACCGCTATAGTGCTACACCATCACTGATGGTTGATGACTGTAGCTAATTCAAGCAAAAGTTAAATAACCTATCCACGAAAAGCATGTGGTTAGCATTATACAATATGTTTGATGGTAAAAGCAAATGAAAAAATTTGATTGAGGTTAGATTAACTAGAGCTAAACTTAAGCACATGAAATTAAGAAGCAAGAACACACAAAAGCGCAAAAGAGCGGTAACGAAGATGAGACCACATAATCACTTTCGGTTTCAGGTTCAATTACTTAGTTGTAAGACTTAATTTATGATAACAATGTTTAAGCGGATACATAGACATAGCCTTGTTTAATTTCATCACTAATTTAGAGCATAATTTGTATACTTACACACCAAACCTCATTCCCTAACTAAGCTTAACTATGGGTTGACTGGACACATTCAGGTTATTATAAACTGGCTGTTGAATTAATGTGAAACAAACACGCCTAAGTAGTTACTTGCATTCACATTTTAATGCTTATGGCTACTTACATGTTCAAACATGATATCATTCGATTACAACTAGTTAACTCAATATTTGATATAAATATACGATTAGTTACATAAACATACTTGATTTAATTGATTGACTAACCATAGACACGAATCATAGCAAACCACATCAACAAAACATCAACTACACATCTAGAGTTTCATGACCTATTATGGTTCAATTGTGTTTGTAACAGCATAATTAGAAACCTAACATTGACAAACTAGATAGATATATTTTCTGTCGCAAAACCTTTTAGCAACGTTTTCTTTTACTCACGTGTTTTAAAAATTAATGTTTGATTATTTGTTTCAAGTGTTCTTGAAATATATAATGTTATACGTTAGTTTTAGGAAACCAATTTTCTTATATAGTGAAGGCAACATAAACAAATAAAAAATCACACATCGGTTCCAACTGGATCACGAATCGATCATTATCTAAATGACTTTACAGAATTCACAATTTCTTGTTTCATATAATCTAACCACGTACACATAATCTTTCCCCTTGATTTTTTATAAGACTTTTAATTAATTTATTCCTTAAATATGAACAATTTAAAATACAGAAAAGTGAACTAGAAGAAAACCATTGCGGTCTATTAATAACAACAAATGGCTTGATTTTTCTCTTGATTCCTCTGTAGCTTCTAGTGATGAATATAAAGGCAAATATGGCCATCATCTTCGATAGATACAAAGATAGGCTTGTAATACTTCCAAAAACATATACATGTACCAAGGTTTATGGGATCAATAGATACGTAGAATTTCAGTTGAATCCGTCATGGTCTTACAAGACACTTTTAAAGCTCATCCAATCGATATCTACTTGGCCAATCTACCTAAATCTGGCACAACTTGGCTCAAGACCCTCGTCTTTGCTTTGATGAATAGAAACTGATATAAAACTAGCATTCTTTCAACTCGCCCTCTACTTGTCTACAACCCCCACATGTTTGCCCTTTATTGAAACCGAAATTTTTGGAAACACCCCTACTTATGCAGATACACATTTGCCACATCTCTTTGCTACCCATATTCCCTATACTTCTTGATTATAATTGTCGTTTAGTTTACTTATGTAGAAACACAAAAGATGTTTTGGTCTCTCTGTTTCTTTTTGCAAATAAGTTGAGAGACAAATCACTTCATATGATGACACTCGAAGTAGTGTTTAAGTTGTTTAGTAAAGGTATCATGCCAAACAGATCTTATTGGGACCATGTGAAAGGATACCATAAGATCAGTTTAAAACACCCAGAAGATATGTTTCTTAACGTACAAAGACAATGACAATAGACACTACAAACAATGTGAAGCAACTTGCAAAGTTCATAGGTTACCCTTTCAATAAGAAGGAAGAAGTCAAATGTGCGGTGGAAGAAATTGTTGGACTATGTAGCTTTGAAAATTTAAGTGAGATTAATAAGCATGTGAACTTTTACAAGCATGTACCTAGCAATGTGTTCTCTTCAGAGAAGGTGAAGTTGGACATTGGATCAAATATCTAACCAACGACACCAAGAAAAGTTTCATGGTTTGAATATCTCTTACTTGTATTCATTGAATATAAGGTTAATCATGATGAAGAATATAACTCTTCATCCTGGCCCATATATAGTATTGAAAACATCAAATGTAATAATTTAGTTCGTTTTCGTTACGTCTCATGCTTCTCCCTTAGTGTATGATACTATGATGTGTGTATGGGTCGGTTTGTTTTAATTTTGGTCTCAAATCAAAACCAAAAACCGGTATTTTGGGTTTTCAAAACCGTGTAGTTTTGTTTTTTTGGTTTTGGTTTTTTCAGTTTTACTAAACTGAAAAAATAAAGAGGCCAAAGTAACAAACTTAGGCTAGAAACCAAACTTTAAGCTTATATTGTTTAGTCGATCCTTAAATATAACTTATATCCATATATTCTAATAAATTACTTGATATTTCAGTAAATAACAATCTTTAAGATCCAATAACAAACAATTGAATGACTTAATCCCTCACTTCAAAGAATAAATTCAAAGATTATTTTGAAGCCCAAATATTCTATCTTTTTCAGGATTAGCATAAGTTAAACAAGTAATTGATAGAGTAATCATGTTTCTAAGTGTAAAGATACATTGCGTGCTTTCAATTCGGTTTTTTAGTTTTGGTTCCAAGTAAAAACAAAAACATACAAAAAATCAGTTTCAAAAAATCACCAAACCCAAACAGTTGGTAAGTTTTTTCAATTCGGTTGCGCAACTATTGTCAGTTATGTTTCGATTGTTTCAATTTCATGCACACTATTTTTTTATTTTTTGAACAGAAATTTTTCAGTTTCATGCACAATACTAAAACCCAACAAGTTTTGTACTCAACCTGGAAGTTCTACAAATTTTGAAAAATGCTACAAATTTTTCAGATTCACGAACAATACTATAAAATGAATCACCAATGAATAGAAGACTTAAAGAGCCCAAAACATGCATTAAAAACCTTAACCATTGATAGAAGTATACATCAAACCTCAAAAGCAGCAAATGTTTCAGATGCTTATTTAAAAACACAAGTTAAAAACCAAAAACAAACATAGAAATAGGTCCAGAACATAAAATCCATCTCATCAAGACAAAACTGTCATGGAAAAATAACATAGTACTGAAGAATTACCTGGTAAAGTTTAGTACTTGTAGTCCTTAACATGAAGGCTTTCAGATGCACCTTCACTCAAACCAGAACCACCCTGGTATTTACCAAGGGTCGCCTCGGAGTTAGCCTTGCACCTTGCGAGGAATGCGTCCTGAGCTTTCTTGACGTTCTCTTCTTTCCCAGCCCACGCTTTGAGGGTGCTTTGTTGTAGGGCCCGACCAAATGAGAACGACAAGGCCCATGGCTTCTTGCCCTTGTACTGGTTCATGGCGTTGAGGTTGACAGTGGCTTCTTCTTCACTCTGACCGCCTGACAAGAACACAACAGCTGGGACTGCTGGTGGCATGGTTCGTTGCAGGGCACGGACGGTGTACTCGGCTACTACTTCTGGTGCAACCTTTTTGGCATCAGACCCGGGGGTTACCATGTTGGGTTTCAGAAGGGTGCCTTCGAGAAGAACATGGTGGTCGTTAAGAGCTTTGTAGCAAGCGGCTAGAACACGCTCAGTTACATCAGCACACTTGTTGATGTCGTGGGGTCCGTCGACAAGAATCTCAGGCTCAACAATTGGGACCAAACCGTTCTCTTGGCAGATGATGGCATATCTAGCTAGCCCGTTGGCGTTCTCGTTGATGGCAAGCTGTGATGGCTCGTTCGGGCCGATTTTCAAGACTGCACGCCATTTGGCAAACCGGGCACCGGCTGAATAGTACTGGGCACATCTCTGGGCCAGACCATCTAGACCTTGGGTTGTGGTCTCACCGTTTGTTCCAGCAAGCTCAACGGTACCCTTGTCAACCTTGATACCTGGGAGGACTCCAGCTTCCTTCATGACATCAACAAATGGCTTACCTGCAAAGATTTTAATAATAAGTTCCAAACAAAAAATCAAAAAAAAATGACTAAATGAGAGTAAGCTGGAATAAAGCAGGTTAAGGTCATAAAGTGGTCGACACGTCAATGGCAATTAAAAACATGTCTAACCAGGGTCAACACATTTAACCCATCTATGACACACATAACATTAATAACTTATCATATAATCTAGGTTGATGGGTGAACACGACACTTCTATGACATATTTGTGACCTGATTATAAATAATTTAAAATATTATAATGAAACATGTTTTAGTGAAATAACGTGTCATGGATTCACTAGTCATGTTAAACATATCGTTTCAAACACAACCCCCTTTAACACAACACAATACGTTTTGCCAATAAAATAGTAACATTTGCTTTAGAAGGTTACAAAATACAAAATTTGGTAGCTAATGACAAGAATACTGGCTTTATACTGTTTAATAATGCACATTGTATATATTAATTAACAGTGAATAGTATATTGCTTTTTCTTGCACACTCGTGGTATGCCAGATCTTATATCCTATGGTACCTGCAGCAGTCTTCTGGTAGAGGGTTTCCTCAAAAAGGATGATTCCACTGAGGTATTGGAGGGCACCAGGGGTGCAGAAAAGAAGCTCACGAAGAGCTCTCCTGTTTGACTCAACGTTCTCAACATTGATGCTGGATAGACGCTTTCCAATTGTGCCAGTTGACTCATCAGCAGCAAGAATACCCTTTCCAGGGGTGCCAATGTAAGCAGCATTGGCAATTAGCTCATCTGATAAGAAGGAATTAAAGATAAGGAATTATTATATGTTTCTTACATAAAAACAAATCTGCATTTATGTCTATCAAAAGTACATGATTATCATAAAGTTAGACAGAATTTAAGTTGGAGATAAGCAAAACATTACAACATGGATGCCAGTGTATGTATTGAATTACATAAAGCTGAAAAGAAGCTTTCTTTTCAAAAGATCGCACATGACACAGTATCATCTGGACGACAAGCCAATATAAAAAAGACATTGATAAGTGATAACACTATCATATTAACAATGAACCCAATTTTTTAAATAGAAAAATATGCTCTCACTTTTGAAGAGATGGCAAAAAGCCACTTATAAAACATCAGCTACTAAATCATTTGATAAAGTGAAATATGGATCATGCTCGTTTAGCTAAAAAACTAGATCAGACTGCCAGAGTAATGAACGAAAACACTTGGAAAACATGTAATAAATATGCTGAATAAATGTGAGAGATCATCAATGTGAGGGTTATGAATCAAAAATTGTTAACACAAAGATGCACTTAGCTCTATGGATCAATTACGAGTTTACGACCACATAACAAATATACACCAACCAAAGAGCCTTTGGTCTGGCGGTGTCTAGGAGTGTAAAATAGTGTCCCTCCCTATTAGGTCGAGTGTTCATATCTCGTAGTTAAGAGTGACATGGTATTAGAAGTAGATTAGATTGCTAAATGCTGATCAAAAGAAACAAATATATACCATATCAACTGAAGAACAATATACAACCACGAAACATATCAGATCCATATATGTCTAAATACACTATTTTGAATCTAATACACACAAACAAGCCGGAAACACAAATCAGATCCGAAACAACAAAGCAAAAACCTACAAACGTAATCGAGATCCAACAGAACAGCAGAGCTATATAAAAATTGAAAAAAACCAGATCTCCCTTCCGTCAAATTACGACATATATCAACAAAACTAGTAACAGCAATTCTTCACCCCAACAATTTCAAAAAAAGATAAAATCGGTTAAAAAGTAGCCAAATAAGTTCAAATATACTATTTGAATCAAATAACACACAATCAAGTTAAAAGCAAAAACAACTCAGATCCATAACATCCAAAAGCGAAAACCTATAAACCTAATTGAAGTCAAACAGAACAGTAGATCAAAACAAAATATGAATACAGAATTGATAGCAATAGATATATCTACAAAAAAACAACCCCGAAAACCAAATCTCCACTACGTAAACTAGCAAAATACATCAATAAAACTAACAACATAAAACTACTCAACGAAACGACTACAAAACAGATAAAAAAACCGTCAAAAAAAGCCACACAGGTTTAAAATTTTAAATAGACTATTCGAATCCAATAACACACAAACAAGTTGAAAACACAAATCAGATCGACGATCGCAGAGAAAAACATATAAACCTAATCGAAGTCGTACAGATCAGTAGATCTAAACAAAAAAAAAAAAAAAAAAAACAGCAAATATACATATGCGGAATCGAAAGAAGAAGATCAAACATAGATATATGAGGATGGAGATAGAGATTATTATACCAGCATACTTTCCTCTGTAGCAAGACATGGTTGTGAAATCTGAGATCTGTAAAAGAGAAACTTGGAGAAGAAGATGTTGAAGAGTAGGTGAATGGCATGAGAAATGAGTGAGGGTTTAATATTTAAAGGAGTGAGACATCGGTATCACCGCCTCAAATCTCATACTGTAAACAGGTTTCAAGCCGTTTTCGTTTCGTTTGACCATTTTGCCCCTTCTATAAATAAATTTTTAATGATTTTTATAAGTCCCTGGTATCTAAATATTAAATGATTATAAATCAGCATTTCAAATTTGAAGTGTTAGAAGAAAAAAATATTTATTAAAATGGATGATTTGAAAATTATTTATTAAAATAGGTGTTTTTTTATTTTTTTTATTTTTAACTAATCAATTTTTTGTTTTTATTCAATCAAACCACTATTATTATTTTATACTTTCCTTGATCAACTAATTATAGTTTAGTTATGTTTTCGACTTTCACTAATGCCTGTAAATATATAATAAAAATATATCAATATGTTATTTTCTTACTTCGGACATCTATATCCTCGCATGAAATTTATTAATATTATTGCCTAGTAAGCATCACGATTGTAACATATAAGAAAAATATACAGTTGTTATTTTTTTTTATTCAATTGCGTTAACACCATAAATTTTTTGCTAGATAGTAGATGGTATTTTGAACTTTAGTATAATCAAATTTATACTTAAAAGGTTTATTAAAACAAGCTTTAGTTTTACGGGTCATGACAAGATATATTTTGGGAGGAAATTCATTTAAATATTTAACTCGTTATAATCTTTAAGTGTTGTTTTAGAAAAATAATTATCGGGGATGAAATAGAATCATTTTCCAGTAATTAATATATATTCAATTTGAATATTTTAGTTTAATTTTGATCTTCTTAATGTATTTGTAAAGTTCGTAATAGATTTGTTAAATTACGATGAGTTAACTTTGAAAAAATTATAAAAATGATAATAAGTTGATTGAATAAAAAAATAAAATAAAAGGATTATAATATATTTTTTAAAAATGAAAAAAAAAACACATTTTGGTAAATATTTTTACCACCAACACCTTTTTGGAAAAAAAAACTCCCAAATTTGTATACGGTTCGTATGGCATCATACGCGTCGCATAATAGGGTCGTATGGCTGGATACGGGACGTATAACCACTCTGACAGTCCCCTGAATTTTTCCTCGTACTCAATGTCAAAATTTGTTATACACGTTATATAGCCTTATATGTGCCGTATAGGGGGTCGTATAAGCCTATATGGGGCGTATAGCTCTCTAATGCCTCCCCCCCCCCCTCTTGAATTTTCTTTGTTTTAAGTGTATTCGATCCTATACGTCACGTTTGGTGTTATACAAGGCGTATAGGAGTGTGTCGATTTATAAAGTAGGGTGTCTGTTTATTAAGACCCTTTTTTATTGTTTTGAATCTAGGGCCCTTTTGAAAGCAGAGATAAGGTTAACCTATATCTCACTCTCTCTAGAAACGTTCAATGGTTTTTCTAAGATGGATTTACTTGGCCTTGTTCGTTTGTTTAATATATAAACGTACACGAACAAGAAAATTATGTTCGTTTAGTTGAATAAACAAACATGAACAGAGATTGTGTTCGTTCATTTATGTTCATGGACATTCGGTAATGTATTCATTAACGTTCGTTTGTGTTTATTTAAAAGTTATGTTTATAATAATTATGTTAAGTACTTATTTATATTTGGTGGATATTATATAATGTTTGTGATTTTAATTACAAAATCAATATATGATGGTTTGTATATGTTTATTTTAAGAAATTTCATTTGTGTTCATTAATGTTCATGAACATTTGTGTATGTTCGCTTGCCTTCGTTTGTGTTCGTTTATGTACGTGAACATATTCATTTTCTTAATGAACGTACACGAACAAGAAATCTCGTTCGGTAAACGTTCATGAACATTTAACGAAAAAGTTATTTTCTTAACAAACGAACAGGAAAAAGACACCGTTTATGTTCGTTCGGTTTGTTTACAACCATACTTGGTATGATTAGTTGGTTACCATTTGTTTATTGGATTTTGTAAAATCTTATGTTTTGGGTCACAAAAATTATCATACTACTTATTTGTAACTTGGATGACCATTGCTGGTCAAATAAACACTCATGTGTAAATTTGTAAAATCTTATGCTTTCATAGTCATGTAAACAACGGGAGAATATCAGTTTTGAATTGTATAAAAAAATATATTTTCTCTATATCACAGTGTGTGTTAATGTGTGAAAACCCTGATTATCGGAATTTTTCGTGAATCAATGATAGTTAAAAGAGTTGTTCTTGATATTTTTAGTGAATCAACAGGTTCAATTGTTATTTTTTGCTTCCGCTTACATCATATTATTTCTCTAGTTAATATGTGGAAGAAATTTGCGACCGGTGTAAAAGAGAGATGCAAGCAAGGAGGATGTTGCAAGAAGGGAGATGGTAAAAGGTTCGTGTAAACATTTGGAGTCGATGGGGATTGGAAAAGCGAAAGGAAAACAAGAGAGAATAGTGGAGGAAAATAATTAAATTTTATGAGTTGAGTTTGTGATTCAAGATCTATTTAAACTATATTATATATACGTAGATTTAAGAGATTTTAAGTCTTAAATATTTAAACTATATTATATATGTAGATTTACGAGATTTAAAGTCTTAAATATATTTTTATATGGTGTGCACTTGAAAATTCCACGATGTATTATCATTATTTAAAATCAAATATTAAAAAGTTTAATTGCGCACAAGTGTGTGGGTGACCCATAGTATTTGATGAAGCACCCATGGTGTTGATGGAACTTAGTATTTAATCACACTTGTTTACCCATAGTATGCAATGGAACTTAAGCATTTATATTTTTTAAATCAAATCTTAAATTTTCTAGAATAAGCTTACTATAATTATGTATAATTTGAACTTTCAATATTTTAATTATGAGGTATAAAATCAAGCTTCAGAATATCCCTTAGACAAACTTAGCATTTAATTGAAAAAACAGTGTGTGGTGAAACAATAAATAGCGGAGAGGTTAAAAAAAGCTAATGAAAACGACATTCTTTGTTTTGATGTTTTTTATTAGTTTTTTTTTTTTTAAGGCATAACTCCATTAAAAGGCATGCTAGCAAGTAGCTATGCATGAAAAAAACAGTACATCACCAAATTAAACAAAACATTAAAGCAAAATCAACCAACTAAATTGTACAATAACATTAAATTCTAAATTTTACCCATCAAAACAAAGAACGTCGTTTTCATTAGCTTTTTTAACCCCTCCGCTATTGAATTGAAACTATGTTCTTGAGCATCCGTTGAGCTTAAAACTAAAACAAAGAATATAAATAAATAAAAGTATGTGTAGTGATTTTTCTTTTATTTTTATATTTTATTATCATGTAACATTTAAGTTTATTTAATTAATGTTAGTCTATTTTTATTCATTATTCTTCATATATACTCAATTTTTGTATTGAAAATAATTAATATTATTATAAAAAAGGAAAGAATTAGAAAACTAAAAAAGATTGTAGTGAAAGTGAGTAGATAACCATTATTGTCAATGAAATGTGATGTATCCCTAAATTAAAGTGTGTGTGAAAAGTCAAGTAGAACCCACCCTTGCATATGGTCTAATAATGATGAGAAGAGATACAAAGTGATTTTGGAGAATAATAAAGGTGCACACCATCTACAAATTTTGAGAAGTTTTTCTAATCCCTAACAAACTATAGTTATAAGAAAAGCTAGTAAAGTATCAATGGAAAAACCAAGGTGCAGATGCAAGATGGATTATATCAACCAATTAAACCACTATAAATTCTAATGTGCATATGGTGATATCTCTGATCCTTACTGAACATTGAGAAAATATACAAGATTTCTGACAACGAAATTTAACATCAACAATATATAAGTACTAAAGTGGATGTAAATGTAATACTAATTTGTACACATATGTTCTATAGGTTCTTATAAACACAAAAATTCATATCAAACCACTATATATTCTCTAGCTTGACTCACCTTTCATGAGAAAAATAAGACATGTTTGCGTTGAATAAAATTTGTTCGATTTTGCTAATGTTGTTCCGAACACCAAGGCATTCCCAATTGTATATGAAGAGTGCCATAACCGAGAGCTTGGATGTAAAGCATCAATTACGCCGCAAACTTTTATCTTCCATTTTGTATCTCCTCCACCACTTATCTAGCGAGTAAGCCAGCTTATATTTATTTATATCTTTTAAAGAACCAAGACCTAATCCACCAAATGTTTTTGGTGCAATAACACGATCCCATACGAAGATACAAGACGGACCATGTTTTCTAAGCAATTGGAGATGGACAATGTTTTAAAATAGGATTTTTGACTACACGTGTAGTTTAATCAAATTCATCAGTCAAATGAATGTACAAGAACAAACTAAAAATAAAATCACTTACAAGGATCATTAATCAAATTTCTGTAAGTATGGAAATTTCAGCGAAGATTTAATAGTTGTTGATGTTAAGTTAGTCCTCAAATTCAGTCCATGAGATAGGATTCTTGTGTGCTGCTGCAATATACATCCAAGCTCCTAAAAGAGAATAATTAATAAGTTCAAATTAGTACCTTTAATAAAACTGGAAATTTTCCACAAATTCTTGAACTATGTTTATGAAAATAAAGGGTTAATAACATAAAATTTACACAATAAGTCCCTTCAACCCAGTGTTGGTACATTAAAGTCCATAAACTTGTTTAAAATACACATGCTTGTGAAATGCTTTCTTTCAATCACTTGTTACCCCTTTTTCTAGTCAAAATTTGATATAGTGACGTTCCAAGTGTGTCAAAATCTTTATGTGGATAATTCTTTTGATTATATGAACTTATACCAATTTAAAAAATTAAAGTGGTCAAAAGTTGATGTGGTAGTATCCCATGTTAGCAGAAAGTCTACATGACATTTACATTAACTGAAATGTGCTTACAAATGTGATAGTTGCACTAGAAATTGACACATATCGTTTAATTCACATATATTTCTCATATACGTGCTTTTTATCAAACAAGTTCAGGGACATTAATACACCTTGAGTTGAGAGAACGTGTCATGAAAACTAGAAAGTATGTTAGGATTTTTTTGTATTAGCCTAAAAATAATAAAATAAGCATAATTGGACCTTCTAAGTGTTTAAAGCATAATTCTAGGAGAGAGGGAGCAACGGATTCTTGAACCCAAATTGTTACTTCAAGCTATCATAATGCAAGTTAAGAACATGTTTGCACGAATCACATAACTAATATGACAACTACAAAAGATGATTCGAATGTTGGCATTATTCAAACGCATGTGGCAGTTAAAAACCACTTACCATTCAGTGGATTAGTTTGTGTTGTGTTTTATCTTAGATGGGTTAAATAAGAAAGTAGCTAAAAGGGGGATGGATCATATAGGTTAATCACGTTAAAGTCGTGCAAAATCCATAACTAGTGCATACAACCTCATATATGAAAAAGTAGCTAAAAAGGGAGTGGGTCCTGTAGGTCAAGCACGACCTTATGCGCCTATGACTACATACAATTCAATTGTGACTTGTACTGGAAAAGACAGAACCTAAAAGCTGACAAGCTTTGTATCTGGCCGAAAGTTCTACAGATTTTAATAAGGTTTAAAATTACTACAAGAAAATGGATCACCAGTGAACAGAAGACTTGAATAAAAGAGCACAAAACATCCATGAAAAACCTAAACCGCTAATAGAAGTATATATCTAACCTCAAAAGCAGCAAATGTTTCTGATGCTTATTTCAAATAATCCCCAACTTAGTATTAAACACAATTCAAAAACCAGATACAAACATAGGAGCATTAAATCACCTTATCAGACAAGAGTGTCATGAAAAAAACATAGTACTGAAAAATTACCTGGCAAAGCTTAGTACTTTTAGTCCTTAATATGGAGATTTTTAAATGCACCTTCACTCAAACCAGAACCACCCTGGCATTTTCCAAGAGTTGCCTAAGAGTTAGCCTTGCAAGGAACGCGTCACGGGCTTTCTTGACGTTCTCTTCTTTTCACTCAAGCCTCGAGGGTGCTTTGTAGTATGGCCCGCAGAAAATGAAAACGATAAGGACCATGGCTTCTTACACTTGTCCTGGTTCATGGCAATACGGTTAACCATAGCCTCTTTGTGTGATTAAATTATTCACACGAGGATGATAGAAACAGGAATAGCAAGTCAAAAATCAATCAACATGCATACATATCTGATATGATGTTATAGAACAAAACTTCATCCTTTTTCATATGACCAGAAAGAATAGATAAACATTCATACACCAAATCAGCTTTTGGGATGGATTTATCTTCCACAAAAAACGGTTCAATCTTTTTATCAATTTCAATCCAAGCACACCCAGGATTCTTTCTCAACCCAAGCTCTTCATCTTCAGTCTCACTTTTCTTGCTTTATCCCATTTCTTAATCGAAGCATACATATTAGCCAACACAATATACGTTGATGTATCATGAGGATTTTTGTCAATAAGCAAACCCCCAATTTCCTCACCTAATTTCAAATCCCCATGTAAATAACAAGCAGAAAACATTGTGCTCAAAAGCTCAACGTCTTCTCTAATGCTTGCAGTTCTTTGTAGAATAGCATAGGCTTCATGTAATCTTCCGCTACGACCAAGTAAATCCACTAGACAAGAGTAATCTGCAACTTTTGGTTTTATCCCATAATCATTAACCATTTGATTAAAATAATAACACCCTTCATTAACCAATCCAGCATGGCTGCAAGTCGAAATTACTGCTAAAAACACTACTCTATCTGGTTTTAAATTCAATTTCTTCATTTCTTGAAAGAGTTTAAGTGCTTTACCAGCTTGCCCGTGTGCCCCATACGCTGTAATCATAGTAGTCCAGGAAATTAAATCTCTTTCAGGCAATTGATTGAAAACTTGCTGAGCTTCATCTACGGCACCACATTTTGTGTACATGTCTAAAAGTGCCCCCATAACAATTTCATTTGATTCAAACTTGCGAAATATAATGGACTTATGAATCTCTTTACCCCGTTCTAGAGCTCCAAGCTGTGAACATGCTGCCAAAATGCTAGTAACTGTGATGGAATCAGGTTCTACATGGGCTGCAATCATGTCATTGTAAACGCCGAGAGCTTCAAGATACAAGCCTACCGCTACATACCCAGAAATCATCAAATTCCATTCTACAACATTCGTTTTAAGCATCTTTTTAAAAACATGTTCAGCTGATGAAGTTGCTCCACATTTGAAGTACATGTCTAGTAATGAGGTGTAAATAAAGACGTCAGCTTTTATGTTCTTTATTATGTAACCATGAATAAACTTCCCATGGTTCAAGTTTGCTGATTTAGAACATGCCATAAGTGAACTGCTTAAACTTGTCGAATTTGGTTTGATTCGTTCTACGTCCATCCTTGATAACAGACGCACGCAAGATTCACTATCACCTTTTACACTATATCCTGCAATCATGGAGTTCCAAGAAACCAAATTCTTGAACGCGATATCCTCAAAAACTCGTATGGCCATTTCCAAACAACCACATTTGCCATACATGTCAACCAAAGCAGCCTGAACAAATCGATCAGATACAAAACTGTTTCTCACGGCTTCATCATGAATCTCTCTCCCTCTTTCAATGTTCATAAGTTTCGCACACGCCGATACAGCAGTAGTAAACGACACAGAATCAGGTTCAAACCCATGATCCTTCATCTCCCCAAACAACCTCAAAGCTTTCTCATACTGCCCATCTTGAAGATAACAAGACATCACAGTATTCCAACAAGCCACATCTCTCTCAGGCATTTCATCAAACACCTTAACGGCTACCCCAAATTCACCACATTTTGCATACATCCCAACCAAAGAACTCATAACCACAACATCCCTTACAAACCCACGTTTCACCAAACGCGAATGCACCATTCTACCAAAATTATCATACCCCAATCCACCACAAGCCTTTAACACACTTGGGTATGTGTAACTATCGGGTTTCAAGAAACTTGAATGCATTAGGTTCTTGAAGACTTGAAGGGCTTCATCGAACATGAAACTCTTTGTGTAATTGGAGATTAAAGAGTTCCATAAGGTGATGTCTGATGGGTTTTCGATGGATTGAAAAAGTAGCCTTGCGGATTGGAATAATTGGCAAGAGAAGAAGAGATTGATGAGGTTTTTGCATGTTGTAATGTTGTTTTGTAGGCCGAAAGTGATGACTTTTTGGTGAATAATTTGGGCGTTTTTGATTGATTTTGATTGTGTAATGGTTCTTATGTGATGTATTAGCTTTGTGGCATCCATTCTGCAGGTGCAGAGGTTTTCGTTTAACCCGGGAAACCCTAACCCAGGTCAACGGTTTTAAAGATATGGCTCAAATAATATATAGAGTTATTTGAGTTATCACGCGAGTTGGTAAGTTCATATTACAAGTTTAATGCTTAATTTTTATTTATATGTGAATGATTTGATTAACAAGTTTGTAAAAATATAATAGATTTGTCACTACGTTATGAAGGTAAACTTTACGGTTCAAGAAATTCTAAACCAACCTTGTATTAAAGTAAAAAGTACAAAATACATATGGACAAGAAATATATTATTAAACAATTTGTGAGGCACACCACCAAACCTAAATCACCCTCTTCTTCATCAATGTTGTTCTTAATCAAACGGGATAAAACCAATAATCAAATTGAATACAAAGTTTTCATCTTTGTGTTGTCGTCTTGTAACTAATTTAGTCTGGTCAAACTAGCCACTGTCGTCAGCAGTCAGCGCATCGTCGTTGGCATCATCACTCGATTGGGGCTTCGTTCTTCATCGTTACCATATCTAAAAGAAATTTTTGACCACTATGGAAGAGATAGATACACGTAGGGAGGATGTTGCGAGAAGAAAGAGACGATGAGAAATCCGTCTGGACCGATGGGAGCGAGTGGGGAGGAAACATAAGCAAAGGAGGGGAGAAAGAAGGTGACACTCATAACTTTTTTCGAACAATTCTTACAAAAATGAAAGCAATAAAGATACAACTTATAAGAGAAAAATCAAATTCTATATAAAACTAATTATTTACAAGATTTATAATTAAAATTTGTTAATTTTGTTTATTTGAACACATCCACTTGTTGCACAAACGGATCCCTTTGCATCATATCCGCTTGTTGATAATTTGTTTTTCAATCTATTTAATCAAACATTGTTACCGCTTTCGAACCATCCTCTTTTACATTACAAGTTTAAAATTTCATGCTTATAAGTCATATTTAAATGATCTCTGTTTCATTAATTATTTTTCATATTAGAAAGATTAGCAAAACATAAAGAAAAAAAGTGTTGACATTGCAAAATTATTTCCAAAACTTGTGTAATAATGATGAGAGGAGATCCTTACAGGGATTATGAAGGATTATAAAAGTAAACACTACCTATAAAATATGAGAAGTTTTTGTGATCCCTAACAAAGAGTATAAATTACATCAACGAACCACTATAAATTCTTATGTTAATACGATGATGTCTCTCGACCCCTGACTATATATTAGTATCGAGGAAATATACAAGTTTTCTTCCAAGAAATTTAACATCAACCATATAAGCTCTTAAAAGTGGATGACAATCTAATACTAATACATACACTAAAATACACATCCTCTCTATCCTCTATGTTACTACAAAGATGATGTATTTCTACAAGATGATGAGTTGTTAATAAATATGTCTGACTACAGATGTAGTTTAATCAAATTCATAACTCAAATATATAAAATGTACAATAAAAAGTAAAAACATTGTAGATCAATAATCAATGTTCTGTAAAGTTGGAAATTTGAATGAGCACATGATGCATCATCCACTCACCCAGTTTGATACCTGCTGATGCTATAAGTTGGTCTCAAATTCTGTCCATGAGACAGGATTCATGTGCCGCTGCAATATACATCCGAGCCCCTACAAGTGAAGAATATAAAAGTTCAAATTAGTACCTTTTATGAAACTGGAATCTCCATAAATCCTTAATTATGTTTATGAATTATGAAGATTAAGATATAATGCATATTAGCAACAAGAGCACTTTGTCCATAAAAAATACAGGGTTTATAGCATATAAATTACACGAAAAAGTCCCTCCTTCGGGTATATTAAAGCCCATAAACTTGTATAAAATACACGTGCTAGTGAAAAGTTTCTTTTAGATCATTCGTTGCCACCTAAAATGAGTCAAAGGTTGATATAGTGACATTCCAAGTGTGTAAGAATGTTGACATGGATAATTTTTTTTAATATATAGGGTTATATGAATTTACAATTAAAGTGTTCAAAAATTGAAGAGGTAGTATTCTAAGTCGGTAAAAAAGCACCTACAAATGTGATAATTGTGCTAGTAACTGGTGATTATCATTTACTTCACAAATACTACTTTTTAAACAATTTTAGGGACTTTCGATTACCTCGGTTGAGGGATTTTTTCATAGAAAATAAGAAAGCATGTTTGTTTTTTACTGTTTTAGACTTTTGGCTTAAAATAAATAAGCATGATTGGACCTTCCAAGTGTTTAGAGCCTACTTCCAGGGGAAGGGGAGTAATGGATACTTGATCCCAAATCATTACTTTAAACTACCATAATGCAAGCTTTAAACATGTTTGCATTAATCACATCACTGATATGACATAGTCTCAAATAAGGATTCAAATGTTGGCATCATTCACAATTCATTTGGCCGTTTCGACTATTTAATTTTCAAATAGTTGGTTTGGGTTGTGTTTTATCTTAGACCATCCAAATGAAAAGGTAGCTAAAAGGGGAATGAGTCAAATATGTCAAGCACGATAAAGTCGTCGAAAGTTTATTATCAGTTTACAACCTCATATATGATTATAGTAAATGATCTAGATTATTATTGTAATACTATTATTTTTGTAAAGTGTTTATTACACCAAAATGCAACCTACTTTCACCTTTTTAGATGATATGCAAGAAAATTGTTCTTTTTTTTTTACCTATTGTAGCATAGGTTCACCATTATATGTAAGCACAACAACTTGCTATAAAATGTAAAGCAGTGGCGTGGCACTCCAACAAGTCATCAAGTAAATGGTGCCATGTTACCATTTTTAAATGTTATAAAACGTTACTTACATACAATGGTAAAAAGGTATAAAGTTGACGAAGTTTTAAAATTGTATAAAAAAGTGTTAATGGGTCAACCCAAGCCAATTCAGCCCATACTAAAGTTAGCACATTACAGCATTACACATCTTGTTTGACCATCGCATCTTGCCCCTCTACTTCACAGGGCTGCTAACTTGATTTTGATGTGTGGAAGGAAATCTTGTTGATAAATTTTATTGGGTGATACAAATTTACAAGATTTATCTTATTCAGATACTAATTGAGCTTAAACTTTGGTCCATGTACTTTTAGTTGACATATAATCTCTCTTGTTTGGTCTTGTAACTTAAGATTTGTGGTTTGTAATAAAAAGTTAAGGCCAAGTACTTTGGTGTCCAAAAAATTGACCAGTTTATTGTTTTTCGATTCAGGGATTAGTTTTGCTGTTAATAACGCTACAGGGGTATACTGAAAATATCCAAAAGTTCAGGGGATCATTCAACCAAAAATCAAAGGAGCTGATAGTGGTTCTCCAGTAATTGAGGGGATATGATGCCAATTCAACAACTAATGTCATGTCGCCTTTAGCATCATTTCAACTAGCAATGCAACCTACATATATCCTTAATATTCTTGAGTCACCTTCTACTCATCACTAAAAACCATTCCTACCTATCTCCGAGAAAACCTAAGTTTATCTTCAAAGGTAGTATGGAAAAGTTTTATTTTACTCCATATGAACACCTACATACTTCAAGAATATATTTGAACAACAAAGTTTATCATGTAGTAGCACTAGCAGGATGGGCACAAAATAGAAAATTCAACTAAGAATTAAAATTTCAACATTTATATAGAGAAATAGATTTGTTTTATCATAAATTATTCTATTAATAAACATAATTAACACTTACTATTTCTTTTGTGAATGCCACTTCTCAATGCTTCCATACCAGGTCCATTGAAAACACAATCCTGCAATACGTAATACACCAGCAGAAATAACCTCAACAAACGCCATGAGGTATGATCTCTGAGGAGAAAGACCAGCAGTAGCTATAGCCAACAAGAATCCTTCAAAGTTGCAGGGGACGAAAAAAGATCCAGATTTGATCCCATCCAATGCTTTCTTTGCCACTTCATCAGCTTGCATTACACCAGAAGATCCCGCTATAATGCTTGTCAATCGTGGCTTTTTCTTGTTCTCTACAAAAGCAGAACATTTATCAAATTATTTTGTTTGATCAGTAAATTTTACTATAGCTCTAAAGAATAAAAAAGAGGGGCAGGTGGTCATGGGGGACAGTGTTGAACCTTCAGCGAAACCAGGTGTATCGGTATCAGGGGGGAATATAAGTGAAACATGAATGTCATCAGCAATAACTTCTTGTTGCAGGGCTTCTGCCAAACCCCTTAGGCCAAACTTACTAGCTGAATAAGCTGTATAACCATAAATGCCCACCTAAAATTAAGCAAAATTTACACTTCAGAGCATTAAACAAAGAACAGAACAATTATTACTCGATAATCACAAAAACAATATCCCTGTCTAGCAACTATTGCTGTAACGCCTAAGCCCTCATAATCTCACACCAACCCCTATTGACCGTATTGCTCACAAGGCTATGAGGAGCTCAAGTATTTATTTGTTTTTCGATGCCTGCTTTACATGAGGTTACTCGTCCTGAATTGCTGCCACCAAAACACGTTTAACTATGGTATTTTTGGCTGGGCATTCTTTATGACCCAATATCTCTATTGTACGATCTGAGATTTGCCTAAGGTATCAAATTTTGCTCGACAGAATATGGCTAAGGAAGGTGGGTGTGGAGCTAAAGTCAAGTTTCATCATAGAAACGGCAGTAAAAAAGACTTAACTTGCACGAAACTATGAACAAAAAGATGCATAACAAACCAGAAGTAACTGCAAAACCAAAAAGATACATGAGTAGCCACCTGCCACATTACAGTAAAACTCACACTAGCCTGTACAGAATCACAAATACACCACACTAATACCACAGGGGAACTCTAGGGTTTATGATTAGATCAATGCTAACCTGTCACTTCCTACTTGTTCAATCAACTGATTTTAAACATAACCATATCGTTTCGGTTCGATTCATGTTCTAACTGCAACAAATCAAACAACTTCACTTCACAAACCCTAGTTCTGCAGTCTCAATCCACAAATACAACGTGCTACTAGCTAATCAACATGAAAACAATGAACTTGAAGAACACAAAACACAGAGTACCTGCCCAGCCTGAGACGACATAAACGCGATCGACACCGGCTTCCGATCACTCCTCCTCTTCATCCCAGGCAACACAGCCTTCACCAGATTAAAACTCCCAACCAAATTCACATCAATCATCCCCTTAACCTCCTCAATCTCCTGCTTCTCAAGCTCATACGCCACAAACACCCCCTGATTACACACCAAAACATCAATCTCACCAACACTCTCCACCACCTCCTTCACCGCTTCAAAATCGCACACATCAGCGCTCACAATCGCCACATCTACACCAGTGGATAGTCGAATAGAGGCTTTAGCTTCCTCGAGTTTCTCGATGTTGCGAGCTAGGATGGTGACTCGAGCGCCCTCGGCGGCGGCTTGGCGCGCTAGGGCTAAGCCGATGCCGCTGGAGCCGCCGGTGATGAACACGTGGCGCGATTTGATTGGGATTTTGACGGGGTGGGGACGGACGATGAGTTTGAGGAAGATGATGAAGATGATTGGGAGGAGAGTGAAGAGAGCGAGATATACGAGATCGATGTCCGCCATTGATGGTGTGATGAGAGCTTGATGTGTGATGTGATGAAATACAGTGGTGAAAGTGATGAAAACGACAAAGGGTGAAGTTTAAGAAATGAAACCACATGGGGTCAACCTATCATTTCTATATTTTTATGTTTAGTTGCTTTTTTTATTTTTTATTTAAACCGTAGATTAATGATTAATAATTGATAACATCATGTTGGTGATTATATGTCAATGCTAAGGTTTAAACATTGGATCTTTAGAAGAGACGGAACATTTATCTCTTTCTTTTGAAATGGGTCATCAATGGAGTTTTCTTATAATGATGGGTTTTTATTTTTATGGTGTTTTTTGTGAGTCAGACTGATGTTAAAATCAGTTGTGGACGTTTGACGTCCAGTTTAAGAAAGACTCACTCGAATATTAGGGGTAGGTAGTTTTAAACACCGTTCAAAAAAATCTAAAGTTTTAAGAATGTTTTTTTAGCTTTCTAGACAGATTAACTCGCTAACTCACACCCTTGGAAACATTTTTCTAACATCTATAGGTAATGCTAGATCATGAGTCATTGGTAGGGATGTGTGGTGATTTGGTTTTAGCCTTCATCAAAAACGATAACTAACTGTCAGTTACTATGAATTCCTAAATCAAAACCATTACTAAGCCTTGGTTTCGGTTCAGTTATGTTTTAATGATGTTTGGTTAGTTGTCCAACGTGGTTTTTTTCTTATATTTCTTTTTTTTTTTTGGCGTGATTCCAGGCAAAAAAATGATTAGCTTATGGATGTAGATCATATTTTTTTAGCTTCTTTCAAGTTATCAAGATTCATTTCATCCATTATTATGTTGTTGTGGTCGTAGATATATTCCTTCTAAAATGTAAGCTTGTATGATTTTTTCTGAGTATGCACAAGCTTTAAGAAAATACATGAAAATATATTCGAATAAGTGAAAATATGTTAGAAATACATGAAAAATAATAATACATCAAACTATGTTGGAAATACATGAAAACATGAAAGGTTATGATTAGTTTCGGTTAATTCGATTAACCAAAGATACAAAATCGAAAGCACAATCAAAGTCGTGGTTATGCCAGTGTGGTTGGTTTTTGCCTAATTATGATTTGATTTCATCAGTTGTTTTGTTTTGGTTAAAAGTTTGGTTTTTGCTCACCACATTTGCTACGTAATTTTTTCAATTTAAAAGTTAATCAAACCAAGCAACTTTTTGTTTAAGCATTAAACATCTGATTACTACAAGTGAGTAAAAGAAACTACTAATGGTACCTAAATCACATTATCCGATAAAGCACATCAAAATTACAAATTCAAACGAATAGTTGATGGTGTAGTTTTGGATTTTTTTTTCTCTCTTATGGCATTTATGTGGATATTCATCCGGACATAAGTCTTCTTCCCTTTCTTCTACCACTTTGCATTGGTGAAGCTTTTAACGGGCACCGGGGGGCACGGGGGGGGTGTTTTTTTCGTTCAGAAGTGAAAATTTATGCGTATTTCGTCGAAAATTTAATACGTATTGAGTCCGGCCCCCCTGATTTGAGTCCCGTGACTTTCGGCCCCCCTATAAATGATTTAAGATTCGCTACTGACTTTACCTCTGCATCAATCATAATAAGATGTCACATTGATCACGGATGGCCAAGAGCAACCCTGTTGTGGATGTTTTAAAAAAAACATACGTATATATGAAAAATAGATGTTTTTAACTATATTTGTGCATCTTCAATTTAAGTTTAATTTAATAGTAATTGCACATATATTCCCGAACAGTATGCATAGTAAAAGTTGAAAAGTTCATATGAATTAGAGAATAAATATTCTGTTTATTAGTTTGGTTGCATACTTGCACAAGCATACCCATTTATAATTATCCTTTCTAAACCTTAAATATTTCTTTTCCTGCAACATAATGTCATAACTAACATCTTACGAAAATTGGAATCATTTATTAAGGAGTGTTAAACAAGATAAAACCGAAACATCAGTGTGGCATCTTATTTTGGATTGTTTTACAAGATTCTTAGTTCTATTTTATACTAAGAATTTAGTTAAATTTGGGTTGATAAGAAATTTGAACCCAGCAGAAAAATCTTAATACACATAAAAGATTACGAGACGGGTGTTTAGGTATTTAACCAAGTACCAGCTCAATTAGAAATTTCTTGCGATGAAACCAATATTTTATTCTTTTCCAAAATTAAAATCGCATATGTGAATGCACTATAAAACCTAAGAAATATAACAAATAGCAGTTTGAAATTGTTATAAACTTAAAATAGGTGAAACTAGAATACTAACAATTTAGTTTAGTATTTGATATTTCCAGTCGATTTTTAGGTGAACTGAAGATCGATTTTTGAGTACTACGAATTCCGGTGTGCAACACAAGAATAGTTTATACTCACAATTTGAGAACCTATAAACTTAACAGGCTCAATAAAAGATACCATGACGCGTATGAGAGTAGATACTAATGTGAGACGCGATTCTTAAAGTATTAAGATCGCCCATAGCGCACAAATATCCAACAATAATCCTTTCACACAAGTTTAAGAGATCGTTTACAAAGTTATTGTTCAACTAAGAAAAGAGATAAGAAAAACCGTGTAAAAATCAAGACAAATCAAAAACCATGAATCCAAGTAATAAAGATGACATTTTCTGATGATTAACAAACATGAAAATAAGATTAAATCACCGATCTCATCCACACATCATCATTCATTAATTGCGCGTTGTCACCATTATGGGCAGTGGCAGATGCATGATTTATCTTCATCGAGGTCGGTTTTTTTACGATGCTCGAATATCAACATTCAAAGTTTTGGTCCAGTCTTACACAGGCGAATAACTAATGATATCTTGTTATTGTAACCGGTAAAACTAAAATCTAGAATGAAGTTGTTGAGGTAATCATGCCACAAGAATGTAAATCACTGTTTAATAACCATTTAGAATGAAAAACTAAATCAGTTAGTCAAATTCAACACGCATGTTTTTGTTATTTACTTTCTTTTCAAAATTAAAATGCGGATTGATTTTCCAAGTCAGTCAAAAAATCTCAAGCGTTGACGTTCAATAATTTTAAGGCCGGTCGAGACTCGAGAAATGGTAAAAATCAAAAATTGCGAATGCAATGACTCAATGAGTATGAGATTGGTAACAAGTAAACACAGGCCCTTAAATATAAGAAGTTGCAGTATTAGAAAACTGAAAGGTTAAAGTATGTTGAAATTGTGTTGAATAGAATACATGTGGGCCTTTCTCTTTCATGACCATAGAAGACACAAATACACAATAGCCCACCAATATGTATATGAGTCTATTATGCAACACATTAGATCACTCTTAACTCGTTTCTCATGATCTTTATATTTTCATAAAATAATATAAAATTTTACTTCATCTTGTTCCATAACTCCATACTCAATCTTATATATTCTTAAAGGAAACCATACTCGTATCTGATAGGTCACTATTCATCCCACGTATCAATGAATTAATATAGTTTGTAAGTGAATGTGTGTGGAGGAAATAAAAAAAAAATTAAAAAATAAAGAAGTATTATTTAATTGAATACAAATAGATATAGGAAATGGAATCCGAGAGATTTTTAGAAAATGATAGATGATTTTAATAAATGAGGTTTTTAGTTAAATATAAGGTTGAAAATGAGGAATGGACTATGAATGCTCTTAGTAGAGATAGATAAAAAAAAAAGGGTTCGAAAACAAATTCCGGTAACCCGAACGAACTGACCCAATTTTCAAACTAGTTTCATTCCAAAGTGGTTCCAACTCGACCCATCCCGTAGGTTTGAGATTGGTTCATGAACCTATCCGGTGAAACCCGGTTTTAACCTGGATTGGTTCTTAAATAAACAGTTTTGACTTTTATTGACTCAATCGAATTAGTTTTAAAATCTGTTTCCAACTCGGTCTAGAATTTGTACAACTATACCCAGTAGCAGCTATGAGCCCAAGAACATCTACTATCCCACCATAGAGGTGCACACCCAAACCGGTTCCCCGACTCGAACCGGAACCGAACCGGTTTGGAACCGGTGGTAGGCCAAACCGGTTCCAACCCGGAAAAAACTGGCGGTTTGAGACCGGTTGGTATAATTATTGGCCAAACCGGTTTGGAACCGGTTTTTATCAAACCCGGTTTACGAACCGGTCCAAAAAAACCGGTTTGGAACCGGTTTTTACCGTTAAAAAAATAAAAAAACTTTTTCAAACGGTAATATAGCCATTTGAAGCATTTTTTTGACTGTTTTTTAGAAGTTTTTTTTACCATTTTACCCTTATATGATAGTATAAATAGGTAGTGGGTGTAATGGTTTAGTCACAATACTCAAAAGCTCAAAACGTGTTTAGAAACGCAAAAACGCTCTCTCACTTGCTCTACTTTCTACTCTCTTTTACTTTCTTGAATTGTATAATATGGCTTCTGAAGCATCCGTTCCAACCGGTGGATCCTCAAGCGCCGCTACCGTTGTAAGAATTCTACCAACAACGAGAAATCAAGAGATTTGGTGCAACTACAACTTATGCAAAATGTCGAATGGTCAAAATAAAGCTCGATGCAAGTCTTGTGGTTCGTTTTTCAAGTCGGATTCAAACTCGACTTTGAGAAACCATATGACCAAATGGTGCAAGGCTAAGTACGCCGACTCAAGGCCTAACATCAATCGGAACCGATGGTGGTATATGGAACTTCGACGTAGATATGGTTCGAAATAGAATGGCAAAGTTTGTAATTCGGGAAGGGTTACCGTTCCACCACTTCGACAACTCTCGGTTAACAAGATTGATTCAATAGACTCTTCAACCGCGCTACACTCACGTAAGTCGCACCACTCTTAAACGTGATTGTTTAAAACTTTGGAAACAAGCAAGAAATGATTTAAAAGTTTTATTTGAAAATTTACAAACCGGTGTGAACTCAACTAACGATGTTTGGTCCGCCCCACACGGTTTACCGGAATCGTACCTTTGAGTCACCGCCCATTGGATAGATCCAAGTTCGTGGCAAATGATGAAACGTACGATTGCGTTTGAATTATTTGGATATCCGCATACCGGTGATAATCTATTTCAAATTTTAGATTTTGTAATCAAAACATATAAATTAGAAAACAAAATTTCCCCAATGTCATTTGATAACGCCTCGAACAACACATCCACCGTTTATAAATTAAAATTAAAATATAAACCGATTTGTAACGGCGTATTTTTTCATTCAAAATGTGTTGCACATATTATTAATTTAGTTGTGCAAGATGGTCTTATCGTTCGTGAAGTTGAGGATTTCAAAACTTCTTTCAAAAATATGTTACGTGATATTTTTAAAACTAGTAGAAAAAGATATGTTAATTATAGAAAAATGTGTCACGATACGAATTCCATTTGTTTAGGACCAAATTGGGATGTTCCGACTAGATGGAATTCAACTTGAAAATGTTTAGTAGTGCTTTGAGACAAAAAGAAAAAATTCATATTTTTCATGATGGTCTTGCGATGCGGGGTCGGGTTGTTCCATTTCCATTAAAGGGTTGGGAATGTATTCAAGAAATAACTCAATTTTTAGAGATTTTTAAAAACACAACTACAAAATTGCCGGGGGTTTATTATCCGACAAGTTGTCTAACACTTAATCAAGTGTATTTAATGACACGTAAATTAAGTGAATTTGAAGAAAGAAACGACATATTTTCAGCAATGGTGGCGCCTATGAAAGAAAATTTTTAAAAATATTTTTCCGAACTACCCCCATTTTTTTCGTGTTCCGCCGTACTAGACCCGTGCTTAAATGTTTCGGGGGTGGAAACTTTAATTGATAAGATAACTTATGATTTAGATTTACATGAACAAAATCCATTTTTTGCGTCTAATACAAAAAAAAACAATTTAATGATTATCTTAAAAATTTGTTTAATGTTTATCTTGAAAAATATAGTATAACATCAAATATCCACCGGTCATCGACCATAATGGAATCGAGTTCGTCGAGCTCAAGTAGAAACCCGATGCTTAATTTATATAATACTTTGAGAAATGAAAACAGTAAACGACAAAGGGGTAACACCCCAAGTAGCGAGCTCCGGAGGTATACCGGAACCGATTTTTTATCTACTATGACTCCCGAGGAATTTCTATCGTTTGATATTCTGACATGGTGGAAAGAAAATGAATCATAATTTCCAATCCTAGTCGCTATGGCCCGTGATTTACTAACCGTCCAAGCTTCCACGGTAGCTTCGGAGTCTGTATTTTCTGTTAGTGGCAGAGTTTTATCGATAAGAAGAACAAGGCTAACTCCAACAGCGGTAGAGATGTGTATTTGTTTAAAAGACCACTTAGATACGGCCGGACGAAGACAAGATAAATCAAACCTTGAAGAAAAATACCAATTGAAGAAGAAATACACGAACAAGAAGTACAAACCGGACGATCGTCACCACTCTACGACGAAGAACTCGCTTATGATTTGTCTCAACGCATTGGCACACAAACCGACGAAGACGATTAAATTAAAAAAACTTGTATTCGCAAGATGTATCTTTTGTTTTGCTTAAAAAATCTATATAAGTGTTTATTTTAAGTTTATCTTTAATATATCTTTTAAAGAAATACCACTCAATAAAAATGTATTTGTAGTTGTTTTATTTAATCTACTTTTAAATAAATTATATACTTTAAATATTATTTATTGAAATTTTAAAAAAAAATAAAAAAAAATAACCGGTTTTTGGACTCTAACCGGTTTGGAACCGATCCGGACGGGTTGGTTTTTATTGGCCCGAAACCGGTTCGGGAACCGACCCGGTTCTTGGTCAAACCCGGTTCCAGAATCGTTGACCTGAACCCAGTTCGAGTAGAACCCGACCCGGTTTGAAAAAAAAAAAAAACCGGTTTGCGCACCTCTATCCCACCAAGCCATATACTACAAATTAACACAAAAAAATGTCTCAAGAGGAATATCTGCTGGTAGATGTTGTATTTTTCAATTAAAAAATTATAAATTTTAGTCTTAAATAGTGCATGATATGGTGATTTTATTATACTGTAAATTTTGTTATTAAATAACTAAGAATAAAATGTAAGGGATAAAATAAAAAGTAATTACACTTACGATATACATCAATGAATCATGACTTGAGTTGGTGTGTTTTAACAATTAATTAAGTAATTAATTATCAAATACAATCTAATGGTGATATGACCACCACATAGCAACATACCTATAAAATAATTTAACAGGACGCGTCCCCCATCTCTAGTTGACATTTGAAGGATCCCAAACGAATTTGACTTTCTACACTAAGGTTTATTATGTTAAAATCAATGTTATAACAAATAAATAGGTGATATGAGACATTTTAAAAGACATTCCAATAGTAAAATATTGTATTTCTTAGTCAAAAATTACGAGTTCAAATTTTATGAAATGTAGATGGGTTGATTTAAGAGTATAATCGGCCCAAAGCAAATAGTATGCATGCTCAGCGGTTATAATATTAGCATGACACGTCTACTCAGTATAATCGGATAAAATGTGAGATAGCAACAATGTGTTTTGGTTCAAGTTAATTAGTTTGACATGGTAAGAGATCAAATGGTTGTGATATAAACTGGTAAAAACAATTCATTTTATGCTATTGACAAAAAAAGATTTTCAAATGTTTTTTGAATATGGTGATTGGTTACCAACCATTTGATAAGCAAAGTTTAAAAGTGAATATAAAAATTGAATGAAAATAATTGTTTTCTTTGATGTCATCTTCTGGTGACTATTTTCTAGCCTAATGTTTAACAACCGCATGACAAGTTGAGTTACCAAATGCAAGTTGATCGCTATTTTTGGATTCCTTCTATATTCAGAAAATGGTATTTGACCCATGATAGCCGGGGAAGCTTGAATTTCTAGGGCCGAGTAAATAACTTATGATTTGTAACTTGTTCGTAATTAACGGGCCATACGCTTGTATAACATAAGTATATAAAACCATCAAGAAAAACAAAGAAAAAACGAGTAACTTATTCAACCATAAGCTAACGTGAGGTCAATACAAGGCTCAAATTTGGTATTAAGAGCTGAGCTTCTAGCTTGGATTGGATGTTATGAGCGATTTCAACTCAACTCATATCATTTTGTGCTCAAGTCCGACTAAACCATTCATTTTTTTAAACAACCAAAATCAAACAGAAAAAGAACACCATTCCTCCCATTGCAATGATCCAAAAGTGGACCTATTTTCACCCACAATAAACTACAAGATCTTATCTCCTCCAATATATGGTTTATTGACAATCTTTTCACTTTTAACAACACTTCATTCTGGACTTTCCAAATACACCATAAAGAGGATAGCACAACCGCATGAACCACTTTTTTCTTGAGATCCAAGTTGAGAACGCAAAGATGGATTGAATGACGCACCATGAGGAAAGATATTGCCAACTATCATCGCCACCATGCGAGGAGAACAAATGATAGTGTTTTCTAGATTTTCTTTACAAAGAGGACAAAGCCCCGGATTGAAACTCGATCAATCTCTAATCTCAATGCTAACACATTAACTTTTACAGAATCCATTTACTCTATTGAAGAATAAATGGATCTCCAACCATTGATCTTTAGGAACATGGTACCCTATCGCAATTAACATCAAACAAACCTCTGTTTGCACCAAACCGAGTGCTTTCATGATACTAAAATTTTTAATAAGATTACACAAAAAAAAATAAAATAAATAAAACATCCCTACACATTTAAATTATACTAATAAATTCGTATCTCCTTCACGTGACCGTTAAGATCCATTTAAACTTTTAACACGTCTTGCCCCCATTGGATCTATAAATATTAAGTCAAACATTGGTCAAAGTCAAACCCTCGATCCCAAATACGTCATTGCTTACGTCATCTCTCACTTAACTCTATAGACTTCGAACTTGTGGACCCCAAATTTTTATAGGGTCCCACCCCACCATTCATCCCATCTTCCTCTACATACCCTTTAACCCCTCTACTTTCCTTCTTGTACAAAAACACCCCTCCAATTACCAAAACTAACGAAATTAACCCACATAACAAACCTATTCCAACCCATACCCCTGTTGCAATATTATCTTTTCCTGTACCCTCTCTCACCTTAAAATAACCCAATTTGGTATCATCAAGTACTTCAACTAGTGTTTGTACGGGGTAGTTTATGTTGTAGCAGAATCCAGATGTGTTACTGTATACCGCGCCCCAACACGTGCACTTTTCTTCACACGCACGCTCACACTTCTCTATTGAACTCATGATCGTGTACTCCATTATCTCTTTGTTCGGTAACTCAACCCCGATCCTTCGTAACACCCTATACTTTTTTTGGCATACGTCGTCACCGGAGGCACTTATTTCCTCCGTGTCGCATCTACCGGACGTGTAAGACGTCCGGTTGTCCAAACAAGAACATCCTTTGCCACGTTGGCACATCCCATACGGCCCACATGAGCTCGGTAGATCACACTGGTCGGAAATTTGTTTAAAATCCACGAGCCATGATGACCTGGCCCAGTAGTATCCTATCAGGTTACCGTCGGGTTCAAGACGAACCCGACGGTTACCTCTCCCCGGTTGCTGGAAGCTGCTAAACGGCTGCACATCAACCGGGGCTGTACCGTTCTGGTACATACCCAGGAACCCATCCGGGCTCAGGACAATCCGGATGGGTCCCTCACCTTTCATGACCTGGGCCTTTGCTTCCATGGGATTATGCTGGAAGTAAAGATGGCCCGGGTCAGAACTCGCAACAAACTTAGCGTAGAACCCGATAAAATCGGGTCCTAGCTTCATCGAATACAACCCGTTCGACGAAACGAGTGTCATAGCACTAGTGAAATTTTGACCCTCCATGAGGGTATTATAGGGAAAGTCAAAACTCTGCCATACCGTTGACTCGCTATCGCCGCCAGTCTCAATCAACAAATTAGAGGTGTCGGAGAGCCGTACACGGTCTCCGTCCGTGTGAGTTGACCATAATACCCCTGTACGTGAGTCAGAAATTACGAGACTGCCATTGAACGTCAAACGAGTTTTCGACGACCACCGAGTCAACACACCTGTTTTGGCGACCCATAGTTGCTCCTGCGACGGAACATGAACAACAGCAAGAACGAGTTGAGTCCGATCAATTCGGACAAAACCGAGTGAGTAGTTACCAACTGAGTCGCTGAGTAGCGGCTGAAATGACGCTACCGACGAATCGGGGGTGGCGGTGAAGCCTTTTAGGAGCTCGTGTGTGGCGGCGACGGCGGCGATCGGGTGAGTTAACACGGTGAGAAGGAGGATGAACGAGTGAATACGAGTCAACTCAGTAGGGATATCACCCATCGTGAAAGGTTATATGATATTATTCATGTGGGAGTGTGTGTGAATTATTCATATAGATATTGATAATGCATGGAAATAATATTATAGTGTGCCTCTAGAAGGTGGAAAACAATTATAAATGTGGTTTAGAAGGAGGTGTGACTTTTGGCCCATAGGAGCAATAAATAGATGTCATACTTTTATTGGTTTGAAAAGTGTATAGTTATTGCATATGTTGATAAAGAGTGTGTTGACTATTTAATTTTTTATTGATAATTGATAATGTGTTCACAAGATGTAAGATGATATATAAAACATGAGAAAGGAAAAGCAAATTGATAAGAGAACATTGAGTTATAGAGTGTTTTAATGATTTATAATTACTCTGATTTAAATTTTAAATCGAGAACAATAATAGAATTTAACCGAAAGATGAGTATATATTATGTTTGATCTCTTTTTTCATTTTGGAATTTTAACTATGATATTGGAGTTTTAAACATTCAAACCATGACCCAAGAAGTTCATTAATTATTAGCTTACAATTTTTCTTTGGAGTTTATTTTACTAATATTTTAATCTGTTTTAAAATATATACGTATATAATTTTTCAGAAATGTAAGAATATTAATATATTAATATATATATATATATATATATATATATATATATATATATATATATATATGAACGTATAAGTTTATAGGCTCTTGAAAGAATACTTTGATGGTAAATAGCATACTTCAAAGAAGCGTTGTGTACTTAAATCATATGCTGAATACGTTTAACAGATTTGTGTAATCTATGTGTGATATTTGTCCAAATAAAGGTGAAAATACATGCATTGATGTAGAGATATAAATAATAAAAAAAAAAAAATATGATTGATTGATATCTGTTGTTATCCGTGATTAAATCTCTGAAATATTATTTTAATGTGCGGATCCATGGAAGTGTACTTCTCAGTGGATGATGGTCGACCTGTTACAAGAAAAAAAAATAATTATCATTAAATTTTAATCAAACAAGCACATAGAAACAGTTTTTCTTTATCGATTATTATACTTCTTTTTCTTCTCGTCTTTGTAAAAACTTACCTGCGAAGCCGCCGTTTAAACTGTCAACGGCCTCCCGCGCCAAATTTTTCTCTCTCGATCGACTATTATACTTCTTTTTCTTCTCGTCTTTGTTTCAGATGAAGTCAAAGAAAAACAGAGGCATTAAAAAGTTGTACAAGAAGCTTATGAACAAAGAAGTATAATAGTACCACATCACATGTTGACATGCATCACTACTGGCATTCAAATGACAATCATATTTTAACTGTAGTATGATAATAGTTTTTATTACAAAAACTAATAATTTCATCTAACCAAATAACAATTCCTAGACTAATTATTAAATTGATTAATAATCAAAATAAATTTCAATGTCGTTAGCCATGAAAAGTTAACTAGACTCAATTGAAAAAAACCACACATGGACACTAGTAAACCCACCACTCGGAGTAAAACCAATCAGGTTAAAATGGGTTTGCAAAATAAAGAAAGATGTCGAGGGTAACATATCTAAGTACAAGGCATGACTCTTGGCCAAAGGATACGTACAATGATATGGTGTCGATTTTGAAAAAGTGTTCGCACCTGTGGCAAGAATCGAAACTGTGAGATTAATATTAGCTCTTGCAGCAGGTCAAGGATGGGAGGCACACCATCTTGATGTGAAGTCTGTGTTTTCTTCAATGAGAGCTAAAAGAAGATGTGTTCGTCAATCAGCAAGAAGGATTTATCAAAACTGGACAAAACTGGTAGGAAGCTTGCGATATCTAAGCACTCCCGACCTGATCTAGCTTACTCCGCTGGATACATCAGTCGATTCATGCAAAGACCGACACAAGCTCATGCACAAGCTTTGAAGCAAATACTATGGTACATAAATGGAACTGTCAATTATAGTATTGTATTCGAAAAGGGTGGTGATTGACTTGCATGGATATAGCGATAATAATCATTAAGTGGATTTAGATGATTGAAGAAGTACATCAGGAATGGTGTTTTACTATAATAATGCACCGGTATCCTGAAACTCTCAAAAACAAGAAACTGTAGCGTTTGTCATTATGCGAGGCCAAATTTATGGTCGCGGCCTCAGCAGCACAACAGGCTTTATGGCTTAGAGTATCGGAATTAACTTAGGAGGAAGAAAAGACTGTAGAGTTAAAGGTTGATAACACGTCTGCATTAGCACTCATGAAGAACCTAGTCTTTCAAGGCTGGGGTAAACACATCAATACTCGTTTTCATTTCATCAGGGAATGTATTGAAAGAAATCAAATTTTGGTACATCAAGTGAGTAGTGAACAAAAAAAGACGGATGTTCTAACTAAAGCCTTACCAAGAGTCAAGCATGATGAGATGAGGAGCTTGCTTGGAGTAGTAAGATTAAAGGGGTGATTGAAAGTCTAATCTTGTTTAAGTATGGAGACTAATGTTGCCATACTTACAAACTAGGTTTTGAGTTTAGTTTTATCCTAGTAAAAGATAGTATACTCATAATAAATCTCTTTGATAGTTATCTTCTTTTGATAGTTATTTTGTTTTCAATTGTTTGACTATAAACAGGGATCAAATTGTAACCTAAATCACAATTAATGAAGAACAAATTTATGAGTAACTAATTTTGTTATTTTTTTTGAATGACAAATGTGCGACCCTGTTTCGGAGGATAAGTGTTATCTTAATCGGGTCCACTATCCGTTTCCCATCCAGTACCACACCCCCAACCCCCAGGAGAAAATCTATTGCTGAGAAACCCCACTAACTCAACTCTGAGCATTTTTTATCAGAATGAGACTTGAACCCATAACCTTCTAATATTTACATGTCATGGGTACCTTATCTTAACTAGTTTGACTAAGGATCATTGGTATATTCTATCAAGATCAATATAAAATCATCATCACAAACATATGTTTCATCATACCAGTCTTCTTGTTTTGGAGTAGTCTTTATCTTCTTAGGGCTGCTGACGTTATTAAGAAAATATGGTTTTGTTTGTTTGATAATCAACACATACATCTCTCATATGTTATTCTCATTCTCTCTCGGAAGTATAAATGTGTTCTTCTTCTAGGGTTTTGCCACAATGAGGAACTCTATCTGTTTATGAGTAGAGCTTAAGTATTCTTATATCAAATCAGGTGATTTGATTATTGTTTATCATTCCAATTTGGGTTTATTTTCATTTATAGTTTTCTGATGCTAACCTACTTTGGTTTGAGATTGAATGAATTCAAATTTTCCATTTTTACATGAACTAAAATGTTATCGTTTATTAATTATTTTCTACTACAATAGATCGACTATCTGTGTGAATATAATTGTAAACAACTACTTATAAAATACACAATACCGTTTTAATAGAGCCTCAAAATACCTTAAATGCTTATCGGTTTATGTTTTTAAATTGTGATATGTAAACAAACAATCACCCTTTTTTGCTTTTCTGATATCATTCTGGAAGTACGGCTTCAAGATAGACATAATTTTTTTTAGAAACTTCTTTATAATTTATGCGAAGCTAAATCAAATAAAATAAAACCCATTTCAGTTAAAAAAAACTTACATACGACAATTTATATCTGAGGTTGGTTAAGTCTCGAAATATAATTCAACTTATAATTTTAATGTAAAAAGTATAAAGGTGTTTATTCATCGAGTATTTATAAGGTGATAAAAGTTTTTATCTCAATAACTAGTTAACCATAAAAGTTTTGTAAAACTACAGATGTAATAAAATTTCACTCAGCGTGCTACTTTCGAATGTATAAAACTTAGGACCGCAATTTAAACGTTACATTCATGTCACTTATAACTTATAAGTTATAATTTTTTTATAAGTATATATGCAAACGCTATCTAAAATTTAATTCCACAACTTAAAGATTCTTTTCACCTGAATTATAATTAACTTTCAAAAACATGTAAAGATGAACAATGGCTTTTGGTTTTCAAGTTGCGGTATCCAGAATTGGTATTTGAAGATGAATAACGGCTTTTAGTCATTGTTGCAGTAACGCTAGATGGTTAATTGCCTATGATACTTGAACAAACAAGGTCATCGTTTGTTGTAAATTAGTAAGAACATTAGATAAAAATATTTCATCAGCTGCTATATATATCTAGAGCTGCAAACGAACTGAATGTTCAGCGAACATTTCGTGAACCGTTCGGCGAAAAGTTCGTTTATGTTCGATCATTTAGTAAATGAACGAAAACGAACAAGAAACTTTCCTTCGTTTAGTTAAACGAACGAACATAAACACAAGCCGCGTTCGTTCATTTATGTTCTTGAACGTTCGATAATGTGTTCGTTTATGTTCGTTAATGCCCGTTCGTGAACGTTCGATAATGTGTTCGTTTATGTTCGTTAATGTGTTCTTATATATTTTTTATTTTTATGTCAGATATTTTTATGACTATTATATCAAAAAAAATTTATATTTATGTTAAGTACTTATTTATTTTTTATTGATTTTGTGTAATGTTTGTAATAAAAATATAAATTTTATTCTAAACTAATTCTATAATCATTTGTATTTATTTGTGTTCATGAGCTTCTTTGTGTTCGTCATTTTCATGAATAGTTGTTTGTGTTTGTTTGCTTTTGTTCGTGTTCATTTGCGTTCGGTAAGTGTTCGTGAACAGTTCATGAACATGTTCATTTTCTTAATGAACGAACAAGAACAAAAAATCTAGTTCGGTAAGTGTTCGTGAACAGTTTATGAACAAGTTTATTTTTTGATGAACGAACACGAACAAAGCATTGTTCGTGTTCGTTCGGTTCGTTTACACCTCTACATATATCACTTGTTCTATGCTTAGATTGTATAAGATAACTTGATCTCAAATTTTATAAGACATACATGCAAACAAACGTATATAAGATAACTCCGTTACGTAACTATCACACCTATTTGATTGTGACTATCACATCTATTTGTTACATTGATGTATGTTGTCGCTTCCTGACTTTTGTTTTTATAATCTTTATGATATAACAAACTCTAATAACTAGTAAAACTAAACTACCAAAGGGAGGTTATGGATTGTTTTTTCTTAATATCTTTTACAGTTGTAAATGTTACATAAAATGAGTTAAAATGAGTGTTACCTATCATGATATGATAGCTTAACATATTAATGATTGTGCAGTGTTAGTGAAATTTTAAAGTTTTAAAATTATGTATTATTTAAGAGTTAAAGAAATTAAAATATAATACCAACTCATGAATGTACTTTATTATATGATATTTTCTGAAAAATAAAAAAAAAAGTTTTTTTTTTGTTTGTGTGTTGTTAACAAGGAAGTTTTTTTCTTGCCAATTACGGATAAAACATACACGACGTCGTATCCTTCATATTTTTCTTTATAAACCCTGATTGGCCAACGTCGGTGGTTCACCCATGGCAGCTCCGGCGAACAACCACCGTCAACTCCACTGTCATTCTCACCGGAGTTATATACACATTACCTATATATACACCCCAATTATCCTACATCCACCCACCGATCACAATCTCACCATCTTTCTCTTCAATGAACCCCACCTCTTCATCTGCTCCGGGAGGATCCGACCCGATTTCAAGCCGAAATCCACTTCCAATTTCATCGACCTTTGGTGGGTATTCGTTATTTTTTAAAGTTTCTTTGTGTTTTTGCTTGAGTTCATTCAAATGAGTAGATTACTCTGTTTTTCGTATTTTGGCAACAGGAGATGCTAATGTTAATGTGGTGACAATTAGAGAAGGTGAAATGATTCCTCAGCCTATGGAGTGTTTACAAGGAACACAAACTCCACCATTTTTGTCGAAAACTTTCGATTTAGTGGATGACCCGATGCTAGACCCGATCATCTCGTGGGGAGCTGGTGGTCGGAGCTTTGTCGTCTGGGATTCGATCGAGTTCTCGAGATTGATCTTGCCCAGAAACTTTAAACGTAACAACTTTTCGAGCTTTGTTCGACAACTTAACACATATGTAAAGTTTGGTCTTCTTTTTGGCTGTCTTTCGATTTTTTTTTCGGTTTTTGTAAGATTGTTTTCTTGTTTTAGGTGGTTTAGAATTACAAATGTGGTTTCTTGGTGGATTTTGAGGCCCTTGTTATTTTCAGCGGCGGAGCTTAAACTCTTTCGTATGTGGCGGGGGCGAAATTAATTTTTTTAAGGGGGACGAACTCGATATTTATATAAAAATTTACAGTATTAAGTCAAAATTTACACTATTAGATTAAAATTTAACACTACTGACGGGCGGCCCCCGGCCCCTATGATGCTTCGCATTTGTTATTTCTAGGTGATCAGCTCCTTCAAGCGGCAGATGATCCACTTTTGACAGATTGACTGACAGACTTCTGTGTGGTTCGCTAGTAACTAATGAACAGTGCATATATATGTTAAAGTGTATCTAATAGTCGTTATTTTGATAAATGAGTGCATATATATCTTAAAGTGTATCTAATAGTCGTTATTTTTATAAATGAAATTTGCACCGTCACATCCGGTAGTTTTACTAGTGGATCTCAAATATGTTTGTTCCCATAGAAAAAAATTGATTTAAAAACCACCTATAAACCATGTTTTAATTCTAAACTATTACGACTAGAAAACAATTGTTTTCTTAACAACTCTCTGTTTCTTGGTGTAAATTTTTTGTTTTCGATTGTTGATCGCATTGAAAGGGATTTTGTGTGTAATTCATCGACATGGTTTCATCTTAATTTCGAATTTTACATTGTTAATTTGTGGTGATTGAATGTTGTTTCTGATACATCTGTTCTTAATCTTTTTTAAATTGATTCGATTCAGGGATTTCGCAAGATTGATCCCGACAAATGGGAGTTTGCAAACGAAAGCTTTATACGAGGACACAAGAATCTCTTGAAGAACATTCAAAGGCGTAAATCGAATCAATCGACGTCTACAACTAATCAAGAGTTTCACAACATGTTAATCGAAGCTGAAATTGAAAGATTACAGAAACAGAAGATGGAAATAATGCAACAGATTAGCGAATTAAAGAACAAAAACTGCGATACACATCAATGTATGGAATCAGTAAACGAAAAACTCGAAGTTGCTGAGGATAAACAGAAGCAAATGGTTTCGTTTTTGGCTAAAATGTTTCAAAACCAGACATTTTGTCATCATCTTCTGAAGAAAGCGAGCAAATGCTTCGACTTTCGTCTCCAACAACCACTCGCGAGTTCGTTAAACATCAACACCATGAACAGAATCCTCTTTTGTTGGTGGGTCATCAAGAAACCTTGAATTGGGTATCGAAACCGAAGATTGCGAGCCGAAAGGGAAGAATGTGTTGGAGGTTGAATCAGAGGCTGCACCAGTGTACTTATCGGAACCGATTTCCGGTGAGATCGACGGTGATACTGTGAAAGAGGAGGATATTTGGAGTGATGTTGGAAACTATGAGTCGCGGAGTTTGGCGCCGGGGTGGTGAGTGGTCGGAATTTTGGAGTTTAGGGGATTCCTGTGGTGAGATTTAAGGGGGTGACGATGGTTTTAGGAAAATGGATCCCAAGGGAATTGTATTCCAATTCGTCAAATTGGTATCTGGATGTGTAATAAGTTATCTATTTTTAGAAGTCGGGAGTTTAGATCCTATAATATATAATGTAGCTAGTAGATTCAAAGTTGCTAAAAAAATATGTTATTTTTGATGTTGTACCAACTTAAAATAAAAACTAGCGTCATTAATGATCTCTTGCCCTTCTAATGGTTCAAGGAAAAGTGTGAGGTTTTGACTATATTAGAGGTACAAGGTTTAAACTTTGGTATTATGAATTAAACTTGGTATTAGTGAATTATTAATAATTTGGTGTTACTAGATTCCAACCACTAATTTGCCGTTCGAAAAAAAAAACTAAATTGCCAATGTCTCATTAATACTTTTATGGTATGTCAGCTATTGTTAGGACTTAAAATGGGTCATGATCAACATTTTATACATAAATATAATTTTAAAGGATATCTTGATAGTAAAGTATCTCTTCTTTGTAAGATGTCGATTGTTCAAATTCTGTAATGTCCATGCGTGAGTGATTATTATGAGGCATATTATGAACAATTAAAAAAAATACGACAATATACATGTGTAGCGAATAATCTCCATTGATATAAACATGTTGCTCTTTGTGTGGTACGAGGGAGTAAATTAACATTATAGGAGGAGGTTATAGCCATGTTAGATGGGTAGTTAAAAAAATTCACTATCCATCATATAATTCTGTGATAAATATAACACAAAACCATTTAACCGCTTGAACACATCCGGTACTTTGATAGATGACCTGCAAATAGTGTCTTTGTTAATATATAATAATATCAGATGATATCACTGCCTCCCTGATGTTTAGGAGTGTCTAAGTGTCTAAGTGTCTAACATGTAAAAACCTATGATGGATGTAATCAACTCCGAGATATAAAAACATTTGAAAGCAGGCGACAAGCATTGTTGTAATGATACCATGTTATAAATAATAGTCTCCTGGTTCAATGCTATTAAATCATACTTTTAAGTATCAAACATTTTCATAAGCAGGATAAATGTAAAAAAAAAATTTTTTCTAAGCAATATAAACGCAAGGTATCGTATCAAACTATTACCGAGAAAGGTGTTGCCATGTTCGATTGCTATCAATAATATCAGTTGATTACGGCTTCTTTTTTTAAACTAAAAAACCTCGAATTTCTACAGGATTATGTATAAAAATACGTATAAGTTTTAAATCTATGTATTATAATAAAAGAAAATTTAAGTTGACACATGTCATAATTTTAGACATCTTAAGCTTATTTTTCCCATTTGTCTCTTCTATTAAATATTCACATTAACTACCAATTATATTATTTAATATCTTTTTTATATTAAAATAGTTTTTTAATAATTAAGAAAAAAATCTTTTATAAATGCAATATCTAAAGAAACAAATTTTCGTATAACCTAAGTAATTTTTTATAAAATATCAAACTTTTTTAAAAATACAAAATATTTTTTAAAGCAATGTTATTTAGAAAATAAAATTTGTATGAACCATAATAATTAAAATCGGAGTTATAATAAGAATTTTTTATAAAATAACTTTTTCTTAAAACGCTTTGATTTAGAACAAAATGTTTCAATTTTTAATTAAAAAAATTAAAATATAAAAGTTTAAAGGAATTATATCGTTGTTTTATTATGTATAGTCATTATTTATAGGTAATTTTATCAACTCTTATCTTAAAATATGATTTATAATTGATAAATTTACTAACTATTTAAAATATTATTTATTCACCCGTGTGAAACACGGGATATTAACTTAATGGTTCATACAAGTTTGGTTTTAGTTTAATTAATTTGTATAAATGATAACTAAACACCTCTAGTAATCACCGAATATCTTACCAAGGTTTCATCAACCTTCTTATCATCACACAATACCGGTTTCAGTCAAAATGAATCATCATATGATATACTGATGAACAATTACTAATTTGATTTTACTGATTAAAACCTATCGTTCAAAAAAAATCTATATCTATATATATACTAAAAAGTAACTTAGGAGGACACTTGGCACATTTTAGGCTCCCTAAGTTTATTTTTCCCGCACTCTCTCCTCTTAAATAATTACTTAAATAAAAAAATATAAATAATTTTAATTCTTTTTTTGATTAATTTTTTTTAATAAATTAAGAAAGATGTCTTTTTATTAATGTTTTTTAAAAAAAACAATTTTTTAAATTAAAATTTTTTTTCTAAAAATCTAACTTTTTTTAAAATATAAAATATTTTCAAATTGGTATTTTTAAAAAGTAAGATTTTTTATAAACTAAAAATTTAAAATTAGGAGTTACAATAAAATTTTTTAAAAAATAACATTTTAATACGGTTTGTTTTGAAAACAATGTTTAACTTTTATTGAAAAGAAAGTTTAAAAATAAAAGTTTAAAAATTGATATCGTATTTTATTATTTATAGTTATTACTCATATGTAATTTTAATCATATCTTATTTTAGATTATATTTTATACTTCATAAAAAAAATTATATTTAATATTTTTATTTTTTCAACTCGTATAATACACGGGTTTACTAAAGTTAGTATTAAATATAATAATCAACAACTAATCAGAGATATGATAAACATTTATAGCCCAACCCAACCTGATTCAATACTATATCTGTATATTTGATTACATGGTCAAAGTATTCAAATCTTAATTTTTCATACTAATATCCTCACACCCACTCAATATCTAGCTCACGATTTGACCGGCCAAAAATATTCATTTTAAGTATAAAAGAAGACAGTTTTCTTTGACTGTATATTCGCTATGACAATAAACACAAGTTAAGGTCAATCTATGACAAGTGCCGGTTTATATTTGAAATAGCTTAATTTTACGCATGATCAACTTTATAGCATCTTGCCACAAGTTAAGAGTAAAGATGGATTGAACTTTTAGTTTTAGATAACAAGTGTAAACCTACTAATGTTACTACAAATGTAGTTTACAAGGATGTTTTTGTTCATTTGTGACCTTATAATCAAAAGTTGTTATGTTTTATTTAATATATAATACACTTGATTTTATTTTTATATAATTTAATAATTAACTTTTCATATTTTCTTGTATACACGAGTAACTAAAGCTAGTATATTAATATACGTGTTAATACATTAATATAAAGAAAATGAGAAAAGAAAAAGAACGATCATGGTAAAATACTAAAATTGACAAATTTCATTTTTGAAAAGTAACGGTGGTCTGCGACGTAGCGAATCACACCTCATTCATCTCTATATAACTTTGTATTCATTTCTTCCAAACCCTAACGTTTTTAATTATTCCGCTAATACACACTTCGCTTTGCCGCTCATCATCTCTCTCGAATCTTCTGCAACAATGGAGTTTTGGGGTAACGATTCTCATCTTCATGTCTTCCACAATAATATTATCATATGTTTATGTTCTCTCTTCTTTCATGTGCGTCGTTAGGGCTTTTTTCCGACGAAAATCGGTGCCTTGTTGTGGCTTCTATCATCATACGAGATGACGAATCGGTTCTCTGTTTGTAGTGATGCAACGCATCATTTTCATACGCGTTTGTTCGTGATTTTGTGTGTATGATTTGTTTTTGTAATTTTTGTTTTGATTTTATGATTAGAGCTTCGTTTTGGTTTGAAAATGAGTATGAATGTAAAAGCTGTGAATGCGTTTGTGAATACCGTGGATTTCACGTCTGTTTAAGCTTGTGTTCGTTTAAACAGAGATTTGTTGGTGAATCTGTAGGAAAAATTCTGTGAGTATGATTTTCGAAGTGATTGTTATTTGTGGACATTAGCACCTGTGTTTTAGGCCTGATGATCATATAATTGTGGTTTTAAATCCGTAGTTACTGGGACTGTTTCTCTAATTAATTATTATTTATCTTTATATTTTGTATGATTTTGCGTCTGTTTAGCCTCGTGTTTGTTTAAACAGAGTTATGTTGGTTAATTTGTAGAATAAATGTCCGCGGGAATGATTTGCGAATTGATGGTTATATCTGTGTGCATTAGCACGTGTGCGTGTGGTCTGATGATCAAATATTTATGTATATGAATCTATAGTTACTTAAAGTGTTTCTTTAATATTTATTTATATTTCTGTGTATTTGGTCAAATAAATGTAAGGACTCATTACATGATGTTTCTAGTATTCCTTTTGAATGTTTACATATGAGCTGGTGCTTTATTTGAAATTGTACTTACTGTGGAAACTGACTGGTGGAGCATATGATATCTAAACATTTGTTTCCAATTTCAGCAGATTATTTACGTGATTATGTTAGTTTAATAAAATGTTTTTGCACTTTTTTGGCTCTTATGGTTATTCTTTTGTTGCAAATTATAATTGGTATATTTGCAGGTGTTGAGGTTAAAAGTGGTCAGCCATTGAAGTTAACCTTGAGAAAGACCAGGTTTTACACCTTTCACAGGTATAGAACTTCTCTACTCTATGAAATTGGGCACTTTTGTTTTTTTGATCAAAAAGCAAACTACGGTTTTGATTATACAGGCTTGTCTTGGAGAAATCAAGAATAACAAAACAAATGAATCTGTTTGCTTGCATATCAGCATTGATGACAAAAAACTTGTTCTTGGAACACTTAATTCTGAGAGATTGCCTCAACAGCTATTTGACTTGGTGATAGACAAAGATTCCAGCTGTCACACAACTGGAAAAATGGCAGTGTGTACTTCTATGGATACAAAGCTGACCAACCTATCGATGATAACTCATATCCTCTATGAAAAGATACATATATGTATATTTATTCTAATACTTTTTGGATTTTGTTATAATTGTGATGGTATCGAAATTGAGTCTTGTTTGGTTCCTTGACTAACTTGCCTTTGTGCTTTGCGATCACTGATTCAGAAGATAGTGGTTAGTGTACTTAATTTTCTTTTTATTTATTTATTTTTATATTTTATTCAGTTTAATCTTGTTATGAAGTTCATTGTTTTGTTTAGATTCTGATGAGGAAGAGGATGCTCTTCCGCTTCCTATTGCTAATGGTATATATTATCTTTTATATCCATTATTGACATTCTTTTTAGTTAAAACATTTACGTTGGGTTTGCAGGCAAGCAGGAGGCAAAGGAAGAAGTTAATCAAGTGGTTTCTAAGAAAGAAGATAGTTCAGTAGCAGAAGCTAAGAAGAAAGATGGTAAGCAGAAAGTGAAGATTGTGGAACCTGAGAAAGATGAGGAAGATGATGGAGATGATTCTGACTCTGATGCCGGTGATTCAATGTCTGAAGATTCTGATTCAGATGAGGTGTGTGGCTTTCAATTGTAATTATATGTATATGAATTGTTATTTATTTTGAAAAGTTTTGGTTTTTAGTTGTTTGATGTTAAACAAAAAATGTGCGTAATTTAGGTCGTGTTTTATTGGCTACGACTTTACGGGTATGGGAATAGAAGGAACAGGGAGGACGGGTGAGATTTATGTTTTAAAACAAACATTTGCAACGAGTAAATCCCACTAATAGCAAAGCTATTAGTCGGGTTTGGGGAGAGTTAGGTGCGGGCAGGACATTTCCTTTGTTTCAGAGGATAGAGAGGCTGCTTCTAGTGCGATTCTCATCTTCAAAAGCTTTGTTTTTTTATTTAATGGGGAAAAATGGATAGCAATTTCACATGAACTCTAACCCTAGCAAATTATTAGTTACAAACTTGTACTTGTAAATTTTAATTTCAGGATGACGAGGATTCATCTGATGGTGAAGATAGTAGTGATGAGGATGAAAGAAGAGACACCGAAGAAGGTTAGTGACATTATTTGTTTCGGTTTTTTTTTCTATAAAAATATTTCAAAATTCTTATCAATTATTTCTATTATTCTAGCAACAATCTGGTAAGAAGAGACCAAATGAGTCTGAATTGAAAACCCCTGCAAGTGACAAAAAGCAAAGATGTCTACTCCTCAGAAGACCGGTAATAATCTGAATATGTTAAAGTTTTATATAAAGCATGAATCTAGAATATATGGAACTGTTGCATATCAACATTTTCTTGATTATGCTTTTCTTTGACAGATGGCAAGAAAGCTGGAGGACATGTGGCGACACTCATCCTTCAAAACAAACAAAGACTCCAGCAAACAAATCAAATCAGAAAAGCCCTGCCGCTTCCACTGACGGTGCATATTCTTGCAAGCTTGCAACAGTATGTTTTGTTTTGTTATTTTTTTAGCAAGTTCTTTTTAAAAATTCTTCCACTGAAAAGCATGGGGGATATTTCTTAACCAAGTACGGTTGTGTGGATGAGCAGGGAAAAACCGAAATAATTGAACAATAGTCGAAAAACAAAAAAAAAACCCAAAGTGATATAACCAGCTGATTGTGAAATGAACGGTCAGCTATGATTTTACGTGCATAAATAACTGAACTAAGTTGAATTAATAATAAAACCTACCTTCAATCTTATGTTCTCCTTCAAAGAAGCTTTGTTATATTTTTTCAATAAATAACATTCTAGTTTTCATAGTTGTCGAAGGGGCAAGACGCACTTAAGGCTCAAAGGGTGAGCCTTGGGTTTAGCCCTAGGCGCAAGCCGATTCTTTTTGAAACGATGCGCATAGAATGGAAGTACCATTTTTAGGAGTTTCGACGTGTTTTGGTTGTTCTGGCTAATTTAGGCTGTTTTTTCCATGCTTGTTTGACCGGAAATCGGCCCGAAACGCGCCTAATTGCTGCAAATGGTGTTTTTCAAGCTAGGTGACAAGACTTTGGGCTTTGAACAATAGAGATTTTATTTGATTCATATATAGGATATGATTTTTTATTTGAATTTTGAGTTTCAATCCACCCTTGTACAAAGCTGGCGATTAATTGAAACAAACGATCTAACTTATATAATAACAATGGTTTTATAACCAAAACCAACAAGTTATGAAAAATTAAAAAACAAAACATATGTTATAGATTTTGTGTAAGATCATAAACAACCAAAATATTGGTAGGTCTGTCAGTGTCCGTGTAAGAGTTTATTTCATTGATGTAAATGCTATATGTAATCAAAAGTGCACGAGCGCTCGCCTAGAAAATGTTAGGGGCAGTTATCCGCTTTGCTTCTATGATGGCCACATCGGATGAGGATTCAATTAAAATCCGCCAACTGAAAATGTATAAACGAGCCTAAATCGGCTTAAAACATGCTTAAAAAATGTCAAAAAACTTTTAAAAATGGTCGGTCAATATTTATGTACTGGTTTGTTTCATAGGACCTTCAAACTGATAGCGCGTCAATCTCACAACCAGGCTAAGCACAAGTAATGTGACAAGTGATTTGAAAAGATGAGTATGGTGGCTGATTTTGTTGAGGTTAGTTTTAAGCAGGTTTGTTTTTAGTATGAAAAAAGGCACCAGAATTATGTTTTCAAGTATTGTGAACAGAACATATTGTTGGATTTATTTGCTTTAATTTCATCCTTTTTTAACTGTTTCAGATTTATATTGATTTGAACCCCTCGTTACAACTACCATCTCTATCAAGAACATAAAACCCAAAGCATATATGCAACAAATGTTTGAAATAAAAACATATATATAAGTACTAATATATTGTATAGAACAAATTGTTTACATACATAAACTTACATCTCTAATAAATTAGTAATTAATGTAATCACATGTTATAATTTTAACTCTTTAAATTTTCTTTCCCACTTTTATATTATTGTTTTTTAATTTAAAATTTCTAATATTGTTTTATAACTTTTAGATCTTTATTAGTATTTAATTTTGTTATTATTTTATCCGTCTAATATGAGTTTCTAACTTGGTATTATAAATCAATAAAAAGTTGATATGTATAAATCTTTATTACTAAGTATTTAATGTCATAATTTTAGAACTGTTTTGAGGGAAGAAGCCGACTTTAGTACAAATATCACATGATTTTAGATCTGTTAAGTTGATGATTTCCCTATTTATAATGTGCAAAAATCAAGATGGTTGTTTCCACAATTTTGTTAATCATAACTTGATTTCAGGGAAATCCAAGAAACCAATGAGTTCGATTTGTGTACATTTTGTTGAAAATAATAATAAAGCACTAATTGTTCTTTCTAATAGACTAATGGCAACAAAGCATACTTGTCTAGTATTACTGGCTCATTAACACTTCAACAAGAAGACTAGAAGGAACGTGAAAAGATCCACAAACACCCAAAAGACTTCCTTATTCCACAACACTTGATTTTGGTTTCCTTTTCAACTAATGTCTTGAATATTAGAATGGTTATTGAACTGATTGCGCTATAACTTTATTGTTAGAATTGGACCGATTAAGGTGGATTCCAATACTAGATGAAATCATATTAATACGAAAGTAAAATACAAATATATTCAAAAAACATCTAACGAGTGAGTATGAGTACGTGACATGTGGAAACTATCGGATCAAATGATGCGCTTATACGCGTAAGTGACAAAATGATGATAATTAGCCTAATTTGTGGCAGAATGAAAACTAAAAAAAGAAACACCAAAACCCAGGTTACCAAAGTAGGGTTGGGCCATTAAATTATAAGAAAAAGATTGTTGAAATATACAATGTCATTGAAATATAAGAAAAATACCTTTTATGGTTTTCTTAAAAAAGTCGGGAGGGCCAAAAGATATATCTAATCATTCACGTTAGACAATAATTTATCACCTTTTATGTTATAATTTTTCTAAGAATATGTGGTTTTGGGAAATGGGGTATTAGAAAATCTGATTTGTGGTAGCCTTAATATTAAGCCTTTTAGTTAACAAGTGTTGAAAATAAAAAATTAACTACACATGTAAGCTTTTATTCTAATATTCTATAATCTACAAAACAACTAATTTAAAAGTATTTATTTAAAGCTTTACATAACCTTTATAGTTACTTTTTTACATAAAAAATATATTAAAAAGCAACCAATGGGCTAGAACGACATTTTTTTTTCAAAAACAATTGTTAATCGTAAAAAAAGAGTCGCGTCATTCAAAATTCACATATTATAACTTCAACTTGCAACCGAAAGAAAAAAGAAAGGCGTACGTTGACAACCTCAAGTGCACAAGCATATCTCAATCAACATACATTGTAAAAACATACAAGCGGTCAATCAAAATTCTTAAAAACATCAAGAAAATCTTCAGAATACACAAGAAACTTGTAATGATTCTAATACCACACTTGATGATCCGTCAATAAGAAACCATAAAAATAAACTTCTGGTAACATAGGCGTCTTTACTTCATCTTGTCCAGAAGATGAAGGTTAAGACCAAGAAGACAACCTGTATAAAAATATAAATAATAAACGGCAAAAAATAAGGACTCGTCCAGAATACCTGAACCTGCAAAACTAGTAAATTAAGTAAGATCACATTTTTAATTTAAATAATGAAAGTATGCAAATCCCCTGTATGTATAACTAGAAGAATTATAGGCCTACTCCTCTACATTACCATATGTAATTCCTTCACCAAAATCTGCATTTATATATAAAATAATATCTGGAGAATTTTGCCTGCAAAGCTCAAAAACCTAAGCATATCTTGTTTGGAAAGGGAAAATATAATGGTGGCAAGATGGGGCGGGTTGGGTTTCGGTCAAATGTTTTATTCTTATAAAGGGTTGAAGAGAGTTGAGTCTGGTTGGATTGCATCCTTAAATGAATCGCTTTAGAACGTTGTATGCATTGAAAAAGAATTTCGGGTGACTTTCACGCATTTGAAGTGTTATCTTGTAACTAAAGAAATTTATTCACCCATTTCTTATGAACCCAACCCGAATAAACCCATTCATAAGTAAACGGGTCAAAACTTAACTCAAAAAAACATGAAAATTAACAGAATTTTTCCTGTAACCCTAGAATTTATATGCTGCAGGAATTTAGCAAGCCTGCGTGCCTTAAGATCAATTAAAATCATACTTAGGAGAACAGACAACTAGCAGCTAGTAATCCTCTCTGTCTTCTCTTGTAATCTTTATTCAATTTCCTTAAAAGGGTAAAGAGGAGAATAGTAGAAAAATAGATTTGACTGGTCAACCTGTACTCCTGCACAGTGGAAAGCCGGCAGTAAGCCATATCTTCCAAGTGAGGCTTTATATTTTTTAAACGTTTTCAAATTTATTGAAGTTTTAGACTCGTTTAAATATTTCAAAAAGAAAGCTCGTTTAAACCAAGAATAAAAAACAAAACAATCCAGAGATTTACCCTTAACCATCATTGTGTTGCTTTAATCCGTTGTAGGAGCTGATTTTGCTTCTTTTTCACGGTTCCATCTTTCAATCTTCGCCCTTCTTTCAGCGCTGCCTTCCCTAACTGGGCTCCGGTTTCTCTTCCTTCTGGACTTCTGCTCCGGCCTGATCTTCTTCCCGGGCTTACTTCTAGGCCCTGCTCCTGTCACTGTGGCGGTTATCAGAGTAACCACCACCACGACCGCACCTGACGGGCAGGCGCGGTCATCATGATTCCGATGCCTTTGTGGACTACGACTTCTGCTTCTGCTTCTCCTACGCCTCCCAATAATTGTCTCCTTAAATCTCTAAGAAAAAATATGCAATGACAATGTTAGTGTAAAGTGAAAACGATAAGTTTGAGAGTTGAAAGTGGCGGAAGGGTATAAAAGCAAACTAACTTGCTAATTTTTCAGATGCATGAAGTTGCAATAACCACTCGATTGCATACGTTTTCTTCATACTGTCTACAAGTAGCTTCACGAAAATCTGTCACTGGAGAAAAGTCCACGATAATGGGGCGACCTGAAATATTATAGAATCTATGTCAGGCAACATTCTTCTTTAAAAAGTAACTTAATAATAAACTTAGTGTTATGCACACCTAAAAAAAGTATGGAACATGACGTGAATGATACTAGAAATTTCAAGTTAACACATCTCAATTCCTCAAATAGATAAAACTATTATCTCTAATTAAGGGAAAGGTCATTATTTGAGTATTTAATTGCTTCAAATGGATGCATATGATGATCTAGGGAAAAAGATAAGTAACTCTTTGAAAATATAGGAATGAATGGTGATAAATCAAAAATAATTTAGTTTAGGGAAATAAAAACAAATATGTAGTAATATTAGTAGAACTTAAAAATCTCTCTTATAAAAGCTCACAGACTAGAGCTAAATAAATATAAAAGGGAAAAATATCCGTAATGTTTGAATGAGCTACATTACAAAGCAGCATAGGAATAAA
>JACCIY010000393.1:0-59041 GCA_025506505.1 Flaveria sonorensis | reverse complement strand
AATGGGTTTAAATCATAGTCATGTTTACTAGTTTGTAGGAGCCATTTTCTTTTCACGTAGCAAGTAATTGAGGTCTAGTTTTTTATTATTATAAAGGGTATGTAAATCCCGGTAGGGTGTTCATGTTCTGTTTTGATATTTCATTCAATCAAAGAGTCGAACAAGTTGGTGTTCTATGTTGGTTTGTGTTTGAACTTGAAGGCCTGATACCAAGTATCTGGGGTTGAATTAAGGGCATATGAAAAATATATTTTAGAATATGAGTGGTCCCTTATTTACTCTTTGTAATTAATTATTGTATTTATTTTTTATCCTTCACATTCCTTTGTATTAATGTACCAGATTATTATATATAGTTCATATCCCCATTTGTTTGGGATATAGAAAGTTCATCCTTTCATGGTATCATACGCTTAACCTCGATCCCCTTTCCCAATCTTCATCCTCTCTCCCTTCTTCATGGCTTCCTCCTCCTCTGATTCTACCCTCTCCATGAACACACTTCTTCACATGATCACCATTCGTTTGTCCCCTCCAATTACCTATTGTGGAAGAATCAGATGACCCCATTATTCTCCTACCAGGGCCTCCTTCCTCACATTGATGGCTCTCTACCTGCCACAACCCCTGTGATTGTTAAAGAGGACAAATCCTCCCCTAATCCAGCCTATTCTGCCTGGCTTAATGCTGATCAAAGGGCAATCATCATTCTCAACGCCTCTTTATCTGAGGAAGCTGCTGTCGAAATCATCGGCCTTTCTACCGCTCGTCAGATCTGGCTTGCCCTAGAGGCCTCCTACAACAACTCCTCTATCGAACGGATGCATAATCTCCGTGACCAGCTGAGTAACTTAACTAAAGTTCTTCCTCGGTGGCGGAATTCGGCAAAAAATTCAAGGGTTTTTGCGACCAATTGGCGGCGATCGGTCAACCGTTGCTGAATCCGACAAACTGCACTGGTTCCTTCGTGGCGTGGGTCCTTCCTTTGAGGGCTTCTCCACCGCCGTTCGCTCTTCGAGACTAGCACCGGTGTTCCATGACCTGCTGGCTCAGGCCGAGAGCCATGAAATGTTCTCGCATGCCCTTCATGGTCACTCGTCAGCCCCTGTTGCATTTTCTGCAGAACAGTCTCACAAACCGGCCACCAATTCCAACCGTAACTTCACTCGCGCCTCTCGTGGCAGAAACAGTGGTGGCCGTGGTCGTGGCCAGCGCCCACCCCACTGCCAATTATGTCGCACAACTGGACATTATGCCAACTAATGTCCCAAGCTATCTCAATTTGCTACCAACCCAGCCTCTACCGAGACTGATCTTGCCAAAGCTTTTCATGCTCAATGTCAAACGTCTTCGTCTCCTGACTGGTTTGTTGACTCCGGGGCCACGGACCACATGACCCCTTCTCCGGACATGGTTAAATCAACTCCTCTTGATGGTAAGGCACATGTCACTTTCGGTAATGGCCAAAAGCTTCCTGTTTCTCACATTGGTAAAACTAAAGTCTTGCCCAACATCTCGTTAAATGATGTGTTGGTTATTCCCAACCTTTAGAAAAATTTGCTTTATGTTAGTAAATTAACAACTGATAATCATTTGGATGTGTTGCAATCCCAACCGTATTTTTATATCCAGGATCGCACGATGAGGAAAACTCTAGCTCAAGGAAGATGTGAAAAATGGCATGTATGTGTTGACCTCCGATCATCAAGCCTGTTTTGCTGCCTCATCCTTGAAGGCATCTTTTGAATTATGGCACTTACGTTTAGGCCACGTGTCGTTTGATACTATTTTACTTCTAAATAAAACTGGTTGTTTGTCCGTTACCTCAATTCTACCCAAACCTACTATCTGTTCTTCTTGTGAACTTGCTAAAGGACATAAATTACCATTTGATCTTAATGAAAAACGTGCCTCATATCCATTAGAACTTGTTCATTGTGATTTATGGGGGCCGTCTCTGGTTACATCCGTTGATGGCTATCGGTTATATGTACTTTTTGTGGATGATTTCTCCCGCTTCTGTTGGTTCTACCCATTGAAAACCAAATCGGAATTTCCACGAATTTTGGCCATTTTTATGAAGTATGTGCAAAATCAACTTTCAAGAAATATTAAAGTATTTCAAGTGACGGTGGAACGGAGTTCTTGAACTACCAGGTAAAACATCTATTTAAAGAGAACGACACTTTTCACCGAGTTTCTTGCCCGTATACCCCTCAACAAAATGGACGGGTCGAACGTAAACACCGTCATGTCATTGAAACTGGTCTGGCCATGCTTTTCACGGGTCACGTTCCTCCCATATATTGGGTGGAGGCATTCTCTACGGCCGTCTATATTATTAATCGCCTACCAACAAAAGTTTTAACTGCTAAATCACCTTTTGAGATGTTGTTTACCCTCAAACAACCTATGAGAATTTCAGGGCATTTGCTTGTCGTATATACCCGCACCTAAGGAATTATGCCCCTCACAAACTTTCCCCACGGAGCATTCCTTGTATTTTTTGGGATATTCCTCCCAACATAAAGGCTATCGGTGTCTCGACCCGACCACCTCGAGAATTTATGTGTCGCGACATGCCAAATTTGATGAAACTTGCTTTCCCTTCTCAGGTGATACTACAATCACTAATCTACCCACCATCTCCTTCTTGGATAACTCTCCTCAACCTACCATCCCATCACCAAGCTTACCTAACAAAGCCCAAACTACCCCACCATCTAACACCCAACATCCCCACTATTGTGCTTGTCCTTCTGATGAGCCAGTGGGTTACACGCTCCACCACCAACACCTCCATCAAGCCCCCTGCCCGCCCCACCATCCAGCCCATCATCCAACCCCTCTCCTACACCTGATCCAACTACTTCACCCCCTCCTGCTATTACGCCACATTCCCCTCCACAAACAACCTCAACACACCCAATGCAAACTCGCTCCAAAGATGGAATTTTTAAACCAAAACATCGTGCTGACCTCGCCCATACCTCTCATCATGCCCTATTTGCTGCCTTGTTTGCCACCCGTGATCCTAAGGGCGTTAAATCCGCTAGTAAACATCCTCATTGGGTTGATGCCATGCAAAAGGAGCTTGATGCTCTTCACAACAATCACACCTGGACTCTAGTCCCACGTCCGGCCCATCATAATGTGGTTGGTGCCAAGTGGTTGTTTTGCACCAAATATCAAGCCGATGGCTCCATTGATCGATACAAAGCCCGCCTTGTGGCCCAGGGGTTTACTCAAGTACCCGGTCTTGATTTCTCCCAACGTTTAGTCCGGTGGTCAAGGCTGCCACGGTTCGTGTTGTACTCTCTTTAGCCGTCATTAATGATTGGAAACTTCATCAATTGGATGTCAATAACGCATTTCTCCATGGCAACCTCAATGAACTTGTTTTATGGAACAACCTCAGGATTCGTTGACACCAGATTTCCTAATCACGTGTGTCGTCTAAACAAAGCCTATATAGCTCAAGCAAGCCCCACGAGCTTGGTTTCAAAGACTCAGTTGCTTTCTCCTACAGCATGGTTTCACCTGTAGCCGTGCTGACCCGTCCCTGTTTATCTACAAAAAGAACACATGTCTCATGTACATGCTTGCATATGTTGATGACCTTATTGTCACCGGTAACATGCCTTCCGTTATTAAGTCTTTTATTGCCAAACTCAATCAGGAATTTTCTATCAAGGACCTTGGCGATCTTAACTATTTCCTAGGACTTGAAGTCACTCGCACCACTAATGGTCTTTTTCTCAGTCAATCTAAGTATGCTTATGACATTCTCCAGCGAGCAGATCTTCTAGACGCCAAGCCGGTCACACTCCCCTTGCTGCTCATGAATCCTTTTCAACCAACGGTGACCCATTCAAAGATCCCACACATTATCGTTCCCTAGTCGGGGCTCTTCAATACCTCACTATTACCAGACCCGATATATCCTATGCTGTGAATCAGGTCAGCCAATTTCTCCAACTACCAACTACTGTTCACATGCAACACATCAAACGGATCTTAAGGTATGTTAAAGGCACTCTTGCCTATGGTTTATCATCATTAAACTTCCACACCTCAATCTTGGGTTACTCCGATGCCGATTGGGCCGATGCATTGAAACTCGTCGCTCTACCTCTGGCTACTCCATCTTCTTAGGGGGTAATCTCATATCTTGGAGTGCTAAGAAACAAGCCATAGTCTCTCGCTCTAGTTGCGAGTCTGAATATTTTGCTTTGGCAAACGCTGCTGCTGAAATTATTTGGATTATTCATCTTTTACGGGAGCTTTATGCATTACCTCCAGACCGCCCAACCATTTTGTGTGACAATCAAAGTGCTCTGTTCTTGAGCCAAAATCCGGTTGCCCACAAGCGAGCTAAACACATCGATCTAGACTACCATTTCGTACGGGAACTTGTGAATTCTGGTAAACTTCACACTAAGTTCATTCCAACCAAGCTTCAAGTGGCGGATATCTTCACCAAGAGTCTACCAAGCCTCAGTTCGAATTCTTCCGAGCCAAACTTCGTCTCGGACCTCCTCCCTTTCGCTTGCGGGGGATGTTAGAATATGAGTGGTCCCTTATTTACTCTCTGTAATTAATTATTGTATTTATTTTTATCCTTCACATTCCTTTGTATTAATGTACAGATTATTATATATAGTTCATATCCCCATTTGTTTGGGATATAGATTGTTCATCCTTTCATATATTAGTTATGTTAATATCTAAAGTATACTCTTACTAAACTATTGAAAGTCAAAGTACTACTTTTCTTGTATACATCATAGCCATTTTATTCTTGTATACATCATAGCCATTTTATATGAGAGAATACTATCGAGAAGTGCGAAGAGGACCTTAGCACAAATCCACCATTTGAGAGGGAATTGTGGAAGGTGATTGTATGGATCTCACTATTAAAACCTTCGCTATTATTTTTGACCCGTATTCGTTGTTCGCCACCACAAAGAAGGGGTGATTGTGGAGATTGGTTATGCGTCCTCAGTAATCAAAATAATAGAATTGATGAGAAGGACAGATCATGTGGAACGATTGGGTCTTTGAATAAAACCGAACTTGGTCCTGGAAAACGTTATTAAGAGCAATAAAGATGAAGATAAACAAGTAATCAAGATAATCTTGTAAAATTCTTCAATTTCTATACCTGTAAATTGTATTTCGTGTACTATATAATCCCTAACAATAAAATTAATTCAGTGTGATGAAAAACAAGTTCTTCTATATGGTACATATCCTTCTTTCACCAACACTATTATATTTTTCCTCAACCCTTCTACCTCACAACCGACCTTCCTCTTTGCCCCTTTTCTTCCTGTAGGGCTGGTCCCGAGGATTTTAGTGCCCTGGACGGGGTGAAAAAAAAAAAAGCCCTTCGGCCATAACAAATAAATAATATAAACTAATTTTTTTAAAAAAACAACATTTTAACAATAACTGTAACAAAATTATAATATTAAAATGACATAACATAATAGTTAACCGATAAATCTTTATATTCAACTTTGTTGGTAGCGTCTGTCTAAATTGAATATATTTGGAAAGATGCTTTTAGTTGGGTTGATGAAACGAGTTATAACTAATATGTTCATTTAATATAATTGGGCCCCAAGATTTGTATTTGGGTTAAAAGATATTTGGGTTAAAGTTTTTAATTGGGTTAAACGTGTTATAATTATTTAGAAAAAAACATATATAATTAAATATTTATATTAGAAAACAATATTTCAAAATCAATTGGGCCTCTTTAAGCTAGTGTGTCCTGACCGGTTGTCTAGCACCCCTCTCCTTAGGGCTGGCTGTGCTTTCCAGTACCATCTTTCATGGCATCATCCACACCAATAATAATCTACCTATGAATACCCTCCTTCATATGCTCACCATTAAATTGTCCTCTTCAAATGACCTTTTGTGGCGCAATCAGGTCCTCCCGCTCCTTTAGCATTGATCGATGTCGAAGTATCAATCAAATAAAATGTTAAAATATGTGTCCTATTCATCTTAAACTAGTTAGAATAAGTAGAGTTGTCGATCATCATGAAATTAGAGATCGGTGGGTTATAAGTTGATTTATAAGAAAATGATTGAAGTATTAAATGACTTAAACTATTGTCTCTTGCCTGTAAAAATTGGATTTTGAATTGATTAACAAATCAACTAGGAAAATAGATTACAAATAATAAAAATGATTAGAAAGACGATGATGAGAAAAAGTGATCACTTCGGGATCCAAGTTTGGTTTTCGGTAATTCTTTAGTCTAACATGGTGGAAAATCCTTAACGGGGATTTTATGCATTCAATGATTAAGTGATATAGATAACCATGCCTTAACCGGTCTTGGTACACAATACCAATTCAATTATCAACCAAAACTTTACAACCATACAATTCGCGCAAGATTATATGACATTAAAATAAAGGTTAACCAAAACAATTGTTTGAATAATCAAACACAAGTTAAACACAAACAAAAACCAAATCACACAAAACCTATTACCCGAAGTAGATCACAAGAAGATTAGCCACTCATTGTTCTTGAATGATCTTTAAAATCGTTGATGATTTGCATAATAGATGATTGTGTGTGAAAGGGGAATGGTGAATCAGTGTCCTAGAAACACTCAAAATTCATCAAAAGTCGCCTTAGGTCGAATGGGGGGCAGGTGGTGGTTGAAAATTTACAATATCACGACTTTACAGGTGCCCCACACTGACCCTAGCATAGCCTACACTGGCCAGCGCAGTCTATGCTGAGGCCTGTTCGATTTCTATTACAACCTAACTAGCTTAGCCTACGGTGGCTAAAATAGGCTATGCAGAACCGTTTCCGTTGTACTTGAAATCTTCGTTTCTAGACCCGTCAAACATCTTTCTTCATCATGTAAACTTCCAACTTGATCATTTTACCTAAAAAACTTTCAACTTGTAGTTAACTTATTCAAAACAATCAAATACATAAAACAAGTGTTCACACTTAAGATTTAATAATGAAACACTTGAAAAATCATTCCAACACATTTACATCAATCATTAGAATTGTTTTCGCTTTGTTGATGGTTCTCAAGTGGCTCCCTTTAAGATAGTGATGCATGATTAGAACACCCAAATTCATCATACTCTTCTTGGTTCAAGACCAATTAAAGGGTGCTCATTCTTCTCTAATCCTTTCTTTTGAAAGAAGCCATGGCCGAAGCCTTTTGCCTTACCACCTTATAAGCCACAACAGACCTGAATTGAACAATGGTACCCGTTCGAACAAAACATGAATTAAGATGAACAGACCTTAATCAATAATATGGATTTGGTTTAGTCGAAACTTTTAAATCGAAACACGCAGTCTCATTAGTCGCTTCATGTGTTTTTTAGTTATAGTTAAATATTAACCGGTTAGTTTATTTTAATTGGATAATTATAGTGTTAAAAAGACTAAAATACCCTTAATTATAACTGAGGTTTTAATGGTGTTAGTGGAGTGAATAGAAATGATAGCATTTGGTAGACTACAGTGATTGAAATGACAATTCAACGAAACATTAAGAACAATAATAGCATTTTACTCTAATTACAAAAGAATTTTCTCCAATCACTTTTATAATTGTGAAGATGATTTCTAACGTAAATAACAAGGTTTGACTTTACAAAAATATTTACTCCAGAATTTAAATCCTATTAACCCCTTCAAGCGAGTTGGTGGGAACCGACACAAAACATACAACGAAACGGTCAAATTTAGGACGAGGAAGAATTTTTCTAGAATATGTTAAACACTTGAAGCTTGGTAGTAAAGTATGTAGTATGTAAAATACCATGGGATACAGGTTCTAGAATAAAGTGATAGTTGATGTCAATATGTTTGGCTCTTTATGTGATACCAAATTTTGAGATAGTAACGATGTACTTTGGTTATCACAAACAATAGCGGGACAATCCGATGATAGAGCATGTAATTCTTGAAGTAGGTGAGTGTGCTATACGATTTTTGTAGAGGTGTTTGCCATGGCTCGATATTCGAACTCATAACTAGACTATGAAACTATTGGTTACTTTTTAGCACTTCAAGAAATAAGGTTGCCACCAAGGTAAATTAAGTACCCATAAGTAAAACGACAGGTTTCAATGCATTTAGCCCGATCAGCATCCGAAGAACCCACTAGAGGGGTGCGAGCGTGCTTGTCAAATGTGAGAAATGGTATCATTAACATAATTAAGAGTTTGTTTGACAAACTATAAATAAGAGGTAGTGGGTGCTCGAAAAATTCACTTGCTTGGTTCATCGCATGATAGATCGAGACGAGTTGTGGTAAGATATTATAGAGCACCCACCAAGGATCGATAGATGGTAGGATCATGAAACGGTGTCCCTTTAGTAGCAAAGTAGTGTTTAGATATGTTCCCATGGTTTTTACTTCAAGAAGGCCTGCACGTGAAAGAATGTCATGTGCGTATCAAGAAAGGCCCATTAGAGTTGCAAGTAACCTCTAGTCCCGAGAAATAGTTGATTGGCCACAAGTCTGTGATCGCAAACTCATGATGAAGGCTATTGATCAAATATTTAATAGCCCCCTTGCCGTTTCCCGTTAGGATGATGTCTACGTAAACAAGTAAATAGAGAATCACTACAAGAATTTACATCTATGACGACAACCTTATGGCGATGACATACCCTGGTTGCCATAGGTCTACCTAAGGCGACGACAAGTCGTCGCTATAGGGGAATCTTGATTTTTGACTATCCTAACCCTATGGCGACGACAAGTCGTCGCCTTAGGTAGACCTATAGCGACAAAATTCCGTCATCGCCATAGAGTTCTTTTTGTCGTTGCCATAGCTTATTTTAAATTAAATTTTGATTTATTTAATTAAATGTAAAAAAAATTAAAAATTAACTGACACCTATGATGTCGTCATATGTAGGCGCCATAGGTTAAATCGATTTTTTTTTGTTTTTTTCTCTAAGAAAAGTTGGAGGGAAATAATCCCGCCATTATAAAAAGCCTATCGTGACGACATGTCGTCGCCATAGAGTGAATTATTTTTGTAATTAATATTAATAAAATTAATTACTATTAGTATGATTATTATTATTATTATTAATTAATGTACGTTATTGTTGTTATTATTATTATATGTACTATTATTTACTAGAAGTAAAATAAAAAAATATAATATAATAATAATAATAATATATTTAATATTATTATATTAAATGTTATTATTATATATAATAATTATAAACAATTAATGTCAATTTGGGCCAAAGATGTCTGGTTATGATATTTAGAGTCGGTTACATGCGTCAAGTATGATTGAGTTACGATAATTGATGTTGAATTTCACACTTTGATGGTAATTTATGAGAATTTATGCTTATTAACGATAAACTAAGTTTGATTATGTTTAATTAGCATCAATGAGTGTCAAACAATATTAAAGATTTTGGTTATGATAATCAGGTACGGTTACATACGTCAAATGTTAGCTATGATCGAATTACGATCATTGGTGTTGAATTTCACACTTTGATGTAATGTGTGAGAATTTATATTTATTAGAGGTAAATTAAGCTTGTTTATGCTTAATTATCATTAATAAGTGTCAAACATTGTCAAATATGTTTAATTATGATAGTTAGGGTTGATTACATATGCCAAAGATTAGTTCTAATTGAATTATCATCATTGGTGTTGAATTTCATACTTTGATGGTAATTTACGTAGATACATGCTTAATTATCATCAATGAGTGTCAAAAAAATGTTAAATATGTTTAGTTATGATGATTAAAGTCGATCACATACCTCTAAGGTTAGCCATGTTCGAATTATTATCATTGGTGTAGAATTATATACGTTCATGGTAATTTACGAGAAACTGTACTTATTAACAGTAAATTAAGTCTATTTATGCTTAAATATCATCAATGAGAAAAAATGTTAAATATATGTGGTTATGATGATTAAGGTCGATTACCTACATCAATGGTCTATTATGATTCAATCATGATCAATGTTGTGAATTATACACGTTTATGATAATATCATAATAATAATAACAATTATTATATTCACAATACCTTTTTATTGGTAATAATATTTTTGATGTTGAAATAATAATAGAATAATAAACATCAAAATTAATAACAACTATAATAATAATAATATAATAATAATAATAATAATAATAATAATAATAATAATAATAATAATATTATTATTATTATTATATTATTATTATTATTATTATTATTATTAATACCATTATTGTTATTGATCTTGATATTATTATTATTTATTATTATTATTATCATATTATTATTATTATTATTATTATTATTATTATTATTATAAAATAACAAAAAAAATTGGAAAAGACCTATGGCGTCGTCATAGACCTTTTCAGTTTGGCGCGTGTGTACCCCGCTTTTCATTAATAAAATAAAATTTAAAAATTAAATAACCCTATGGCGATGACATTGTCGTCCCAGGGTTCGGGTTGTTCTAAATCTACACCAATCCTTATCTCTTCTTCACTTTCCCAAAACCCACCACCACCACACCTGCGATATCAACTCCTCCCTACTGACTAACCAACACCTAAAACTCACCACCACCACTCTCGTCACCCTCTATCTTACTCCCTTCAGCCCCATCTCCACTCCCGTCATCCCCACCACCGTAATTCTATCACCACCACCAAATACCTTCCACCACCGGGATTTCATGCCAACACCACGACTCTTGCCCTACACCACCACCCGAAACCCACCACCGTTCTAACCACCATTCCATCACCCAGCCCCACCCCACCCAACCACCACCACCAATACCATTCCTTTAAAATTTTAAGGTTTGTATGTTTAACATTTTTTTGTTAATTTGTTAAAGCATTCAAAAGGAAGAAACTTAAACCTGTTTGAGAAATGGACAAAAAACAACAACTAGCCATTGCCCATTCAATTTGATCACACGGGTAAACAATATAAAGTCGTCGGAGAAAACAATTAACTATTTGTTAATGCTTTATCAAATCATGTTTTCACGGTTCCTTTTCATTATCCCACATGGGATAAAGTTCCAGATGCTTTTAAGATATCACTATTCAATTTTCTTGAGGCGAGTATTTTATGTAGTGTTTTATTTGTATTTTGATTATCTTATACTTTATATATTTACTAGTGGAAATGCCTGCGTGTTGCAGCGGTAAGGCTGTTGTGTGATTTTTTGAGAATTCGAGTTTAGTCAGTATGTAACATCGTACATTGGTTGGGAAGGGGAACGAAAGTCTCTTTATAAGGGGTCGGATACCTTCACTTATTGGATGCATTTAAAACCTTTGATGGGGGTATTCTCCCCAAGTAGCGGACAATATCCGGTGTGGTTTCCTGCTTGTTACAGTTGGCATCAGAGCAGGGCCGGGCCGGTGTGCTAGCGAAAACGTTGGTGTCCCAAGTGAGGGAGGATGTAACATCCCACATTGGTTGGGAATGGGAACAGAAGTTTGTTTATAAGGGGCTGGATAACTTCTCCTATCGGACTCGTTTAAGACCCGTGATGGGGTAATTCTCCCTAAGTAGTGGATAATATCCGATGCAGTTTCCTTCTTTTTACACAGTATCGGCTCGGTGCATTATGACGTAAAATTAAAAAATAAAATATAATTATTGAAAAAATTGAATGAAAGAAAACAATTACGCATATTACAAAAGTCTTAAGACAACTATATTATCCCAATAAGATTAATGAAAGCATGGGTGGAATTTGTGGTCAGAAATCTCTTATTACCCAGATTTGGGGGGGTTTCGTTTTATGAATGTAGGTTAGAGTTTTATGATCATCGGAGGCAGTTTTCGGTAGTAATTTGCAAAGACCGGAGAAAGTTAATGGATAAATTGTCATCATAAATTACCATCTTGATTGTTATTGAGTTGTTAACAATCACAAGGGAAAGGGTAAGATGGATTAGTGCTCAATTGCAATGAATGAACTACATTGAAAGTAAATGTCGGTTTTGTTTAGCCACGTGTATATGTTTTAGCATTTGTGTTATAAGCATCATATAATAAGGGCATAAATTAAATAAAATGATTAATTTTTTTGAAATTTAAGCATAATTTTTTATATAAGTGTCTTAATCCATATGTAAAATTATCATTCTATCCTCCTTTCACTTTATTATAAAAGATATAGATAAATGTTAAAATATTAAACTCACAATATGCCCTTAGAAAAATATTAGTAGTATAGTTATTATAAATATGAAGATATACATAAGTTATATACTTAAATATTTAAATAAAGTAATACTTAATTTAAATAGTATTTAGTTATAAAAATATAATTAGTAAATATAAATTTAAATGTCAATTTATAGTATTATAAATAAAATTAGATTTAATGAAGTGAATTAAATAATATCATATTATTAAATAATGTATTAATAATATTTATTAAATATGAAAGAGACAATGATAAAAATATCAAGTTATATAAAATTTAATGGATAAATTTACCATATTGCCCCTAAAGTGTCTTAAAATCTTAATTAATTTTTCTACTCTACACCTTTTAAATGCCTTGCACTGCTTTGTACATGTTGCTTTAAAATTTATATGCTTGGCAAAATTACATCTCTATCCAAAAATATGTATTATATAATAGTATAGATATAGATATAAGTATTTAAATAAAATAATACTTAATTTATATATTATTTAGTTATAAAAATATGATTAGTAACTATAAATTTAAATGTCAATAATTAGAAGAAGTTAATTAAATATGAGTAAAAGTGAAACTATTACATAAAACACTTGTACTCTATGCTTAAAATTTTATATAGATGTCTTACACTTTGAAAGAAATTATCATCTTATCATTATAATATGTATTATATAGTAGTATAGGTAATACTTAATTTAAATAGTATTTTGTTATATAAATATGATTAGTAATATAAATTTAAATGTCAATTTATATTATTATAAATAAAATAAAATTTAATGAAGTGAATTAAATAATATCACATTATTAAATAATGTATTAATAATATGTATTATATAATATAATAATTAGAAGAAGTTAATTAAATGGGGCAAAAGTGAAACTATTGCATAAAGCACTTGTACTTTATGCTTAAAATGTTGTATATGTGTCTTACATTTTGAATAAAATTACCATATTATCCATCTAATATGTATTATATAGTAGAATAGATGTAATTGCTTTCTTTTACAGGAATATTTTGACCTAGAGGCTCATTGCGCTTTAGATCACTGGCATGGAATTCAGCTTGAAATTCACATGGACTGCCAGCTAGCTTTTAGAGAGAGAAGATATGATGTGAAGAAATATTTTTTGGATCAAGGAGGTTATAATGATATAGAGCGGGCTATGAGTCATCCCCGAATGGCCAGAGTCAAGAGGCATGGGAGAAAGTAGTTGAGTTGTTCACAAGTGGAGAACATAAACGCCTTTCACAAAAAGGCTTAGACAATAGATCTAAACAGCTCTATCCAAGTTTGCATGGGAGTTGTTCCTATGCTCAGAGGTGATATCTTCAAGTAAGAAAACATGTATTATCCAAATACCTATTATTAGTTTTTTCAAATATCATAAATATTATTTTTAATGTTTACAGGAGCAACAAACAGGAACCTTGAGCCACATTGAAGCATGGAGGAGGGCACATTACAGGGAAGGGTTTGGATGGTCAACTCGAGTGCAAAAGAAGATTGGGTAAGTTTAAAATTTTTATTTCTATGATTTGTCAAAATATGTTATTATCATGTTTTTGTATGTTGTTAGTAGTTTAATTGGATTTAATATGTTGTTAGTATATTGTTTATTTAGTATGTTGTTTATGTTAAATGGGTCAAAATCACCCAAACACACGTCACTAGATTTTTGATTTTAATATGTGTTAGTATAATAGTTGTGCTCTTAGTTAAATGGGTCAGAATCACCTGAAAACACGTCAAATTAATTTAAAACAAATATTATTAGTTGGATTGTTGGTTTAGATGTTGAAATTTTGGAAATTATTATCTTATATATACTTATATTTAAACATGTTGGTTTTTTTCATTTTACAGCAGCTATGCTGGCGAAATTTCGTAAAAATATTAATAATTATTTTATTTTGTTGTTTAAAAATGCAGGTAAAAATTGAAAATCAATATGCCCAAATGCAAATGGAGGCGGGCGAGTCGTATGTAAACGAGATAGAATGTTTGGAGCTCGCCTTAAGACAAAGGCGTGATCATACGAGAGGTGTTGGGCGAAAAAGTAAAAAATGTCTCTCGTTATGAACCATCAAGCGGGTCGTCATCAAATCAGGATGAAGAAACTGAAGTTCTAAGGCAAAAAATGCATGAAATGCAAGAAAGAATTGATGAATTTGAAAGAAGAAAATCAAATTCCGATAATGATGAAGACGGCGACAATTAGATAGTTAATTTGTTTGGTTTGTAAAAATTTAAAATATATTTACATTAGTAGTTTTTTTTTTGGTATGTAACTTGAATCATATTGATATTCGTTTAGGTATCCGTAATATATAATAGCATTCGTTTGACTGTACAAATCTGTATTAAAACCTGTAATATTAGAAAGATAACAGGAAAATATAAATAAATTAAAATTTAAAATTTAAAACAGAAGGGTAATGTCATTGCCATAGCCTATGGAGATGACGTTTGCCGTCGCCGTAGGGTCAATTTCTTGTAGTGATGGCTGAACTTTGCTTAAACAAAAACAAATAAGTATCTGCTTGACTACAAACAAAGCCTACTTAAACAAGAAAAGAACTAAGGCATTCAAACCAAGCTTGAGGTTCTGTTTGAGCCGATAAAAATCCTTTTTAAGTAAACAGACATGATGAGGAGCGGACGAATTAATGAAGCCTAGTGGTTGTTAGATGTAAATCATTTTAGTGAGATTAACATTAAGAAAGGCAATTTGATGTAGATGCCAATTATTAATTACGGCAAGTGCAAGAACCACTCAAACCGTGAAAGCTTTGACCATAGGACTAAAAGTAAAAGAGTGATCAAGAGCAGAATGTTGGGTGAAGAGTACTATCAGACTTATACTTAGTTCGATACACCCGTTTTGAACCAACAACATTTGCACTCGTTGGACGAGGAAACAATAATCCATGTGTTGTCTTTGTGCAAATCATCAAACTTCCTCCTGCATAGTATTAAGGAAAATGCTCAAACTTAGGATCTAAATTATTAAGGAAAATGCTCAAACTTAGGATATAAATTATTCAGTCAATGTATAGCTTTAATTGTACCACAATCTTCTCCTGTAATTATGCTTCTTCTCTACTATGTAAAGGCCTATATAAAGGCATGTATGGTAGCAACGTAAAATCAATCTTTTCTATCAAAAGCTCTATACTGTATATGGTATCAGAGCCGTAACAAAGGCTCCTCCGAGTTCATCTCCGATCCACACCCATTTTCTTTTCCGATCAGCCATGGCCACATCTATAGTAACACTTTCCACTCATGCCCACTGATCTGGTTGTCGAGACTCGATCAAAAACAAGCTATTATATCGGTCTTAGCTACCTTTATTGTGTAAGGGTAAGTAAGATCATCTTCACAGGGAATATGCGGAAAGTGAATTGAAACTTTGGATGAAATTAAAAACACAATTGCAAAAAGCAACAAACTTTGAGACGAATTTGATTAAATAATAAGAAACAATCAATTCCGGGTTTCCAATTCCACAAGATCCACAATTGATCCTTTAAAATTAGGGCTTGTAAGAAACAATACTTCAAGATCTTAGCTTTTGATTAAAGTGGTAACAAAGAAACAATCTTTTAAGACTCGTTCATTCACAAAGTTACCAATTCACCTATATCACGTTGTCTACTTTCTTAATGAGCTCACGATGCAAGAAAACCGAAAACTGATAATCAAGCAAACAACTTTATTTATAAGTAAATCTTGTAAATCAATCAAAACATAATGCTTCATTTACTAATCCATTATTCAATACAAAAAACCTAATCAAAGCATACTAATTATTCACTTGACAAGAATTATACTCCCGAAAGCAATCAAGAAAGGAACTAGCCACGCATGGTCTTCATCGGATCTTCAATCTTGATTTGATGATAATCAATAATGATTTAGGATGAATGGGAAGGCTTGAGATCACCACAAATCAGCTTGGAATCATCAAGAATTGAGCTTGGAAAGTTGTTCTCCGAATTAGGGTTGGATTGTGTTTAAATCACTTGAAGATCCATAAATCCGGGTGTTAGTTCAGCCACCGGCGTATGATACGCCAAGGGTCGACGTATCATACGCCAAGGGTCGGCGTATCATACGCCCCCCTCAGCTCTCCTACGCCCAACTTTCTGTTATTTTTTCCAAATACGCCCACTGACACGCCGCCCATACGCCGACCGACGTATTATACGCCCATGCCCGGCGTATCATACGCCGATACACCTAAATTTGTGCCTTTTTATGACTTTTGATATTTACATCTTCCTTCGTTGTAGTTTCATGTTTGGCTCCTTATTCTCCAAAATAAGCCTCATTTAGCTCCAATTACCTATAAATCAAAACACAACCAAAGTGAACTTGTTCCACAATAATCATAATGTAACATCACACTTTTAAGTCATTTAAACACTCAATTATTATCACGTGATCACCCACTTTCCAATCCAACTCACCTTCGACAATTTCACATCGTGGCGGAATCAAGTCTTGTCAACCCTCACTGGTCTCGAACTAGAAAAATTTGTAGATGGTCAAACCAACCACCACCAAAAGTCCTTAATGGAAAACCAACCCCACGTATCGACTATGGTTCCGGCAAGACCAGATTCTTCTGGGTGCTCTGCTCGGCAGTTGCTCAGCCACCATTTTACCCATCGTGTCATCTGCTGACACCTCCCTCGAGCTATTCAAACATCTCACCGAGAGCTTCACCGGAGTATTTCGATCCCGTATTATTTCCTCCGTTCAAAACTCACAACAACTACCAAGGGGAACAAACCTTTTGCAGATTACCTTCGAGAAATGAAAGCAATTGCTGATGAGTTAGCCCTAGCACAGAAACCGGTCGATGAAGATGACCTAGTAGTTCATATCAACTCCTTCTCTGACCTATTGGAAAAACTGGTGGACCATGAAAGTACCATGTTTGAAGAAAAAACTGCTGCTCCTCCTATGATTTCCACTGTTAACTTGACTCAAAGACAACAGGGAAGGACCTCTTATTCTCGGGCAAAAGTGATGGACCTAATGAAACTCATTTTTTCTCATAGGCCCAATAACTCTGGGCCAAGACCCAATCGATACCAACAACACCACAATAGTGCTTCATCTTTTAGAACTAACAAAAACTATTATTTTTGACATTTTTGCAACATTACAGGTCATGCACTAAAGATTGCAGGAAACTTACCCGGTTCTGACATGACCACAATATCTCCGCCGCGTTGTAATCAAATTCCAACCCGATAATCAACTCCTCAATGGCAAGCTCGTCGCAAACACCACTTTCAATGTTTGATAGTGGGGCATCAAATCATGCTTCATATGACTGGTACTTTTTACACACCCACTCAGAATATGGTGGGCCTGATGAAATTGTGTTAGGAAACGGTAATGGTCTCTCTATCTTTCATGTCGGACACACATCCATTCCTACTACTTCCCATCCATTAACACTTCAAGATGTCTTACTTGTTTCGTATTTACGCAATAATCTTGTTTCAATTGCCAAGCTTTGCAAAACTAACAATGTTCCATTAAATTTTTCCCTTTTTATTTCTCAGTTAAGGATCTTCGCACGGGGGCGCCTCTAATGCGGGGAGTGAACATCAATGACGTGTACTATGCTCCTGGCTTTGTCCCTTACAATCTTAAGCAAATCAACTCAAGTATCAAATAACCCGAGTCGCTTCTTTCATGGCATCACAAGTTTGTACATTCCTCGATCAAAGTTCTAAAATGCTTACTTAATTATTTAGGCCTTGGTTGTAATAAAATGTCAAATGCCTCTTTTCATTGTGTTTCTTGTTCCCTAAATAAAAGTCATAAAATGCCTTTCAGTGCAAACTTGTTCAAAGTATCCAAACCTTTAGAACTAGTTTATTCTGATGTTTGGGGCCCGGTTTAACAATCATATGATGGTTACACATACTATGTCATCTTTGTTGATTATTTTTCAAAATATACATGGTTGTACCCAACGAAACGAAAATCGGACGTTTCCATGCTTTTCCCACAATTTAAAATTTTGGTTGAAATTTTTTTCCGTACACCTCTCATTTCACTTTTCTCGGATAATGGAGCCGAATATGTAGGTCTCATTCCACATCTTCAACAAAATGGAATCCCACACTTCACCACCCCTCCTCACACTCCTGAGCAAAATGGTGTCGCCGAACAACGACATCATCACATTGTTGAAACGGTTTATCTCTCCTCCATCCTGCCAACCTACCCCTTCCTTTCTGGACCCATGCTTTTCAAACCTCCGTCTACCCTTTCAATTGGCTTCCCACACCAATACTTGATCACCATTCTCCCTTTCATTGTCTTTACAACACCACTCCCACTTACATAAAATTAAAACCATTCGGTTGTCTATGCTTTCTGTGGCTTCGACCCTATGCCTCTTCCAAACTCCATCCTCGATCCATCAAGTGCATTTTTCTCGGTTGCTCCGCCTTAAAATCCGCTTATAAATGCTATGATCCCGTGACTCATCGTCTTTATCACTCTCGACATGTAGAATTTGTTGAACATGTCTTCCTCTTTAAGAAACCATCCATCACCATGACTACTCTTCCCTCAGTCACAGAGTTTCTTTCACTACCCTCTCCTCTTCTTCCAAATCACTCCCCTCCACAAACCCAACCAATATCCTCTAACTTGCCAACTTCAAATATCCCACCACCAACACCGCCATCTTACACTTACTGTGTGCCCTCCAACACAAACCACTCACCAACTCCTTCTAGCCAATCCCTTTCTGTTGCCTCGCCAACTCAATCTAATCCCACCTCAACACCCACCGACTCTAACGCCCCCACTTTCCATTCTCCCACCACCTCCCCAACATACCAACTCTATCACCCATACCCGTCTCCTCTTCAATTCCCTCCTCTGCCCAACCTACGTCATATACCTCCATCGTACCTATAAACACCCGACCACAAAGAAACCGCAAACCCAACTCCAAGTACTTCAATCCAAATGTTGTCAACGTTACAACTGTCCATCCTATACCACCTACTCTAGAACCCACCTCTCACACCCAATCTCCGAAGGATCAAAAGTGGCGGGCGACCATAGATAGTGAGTTTAATGCATGTTTTCAAAATGGGATGTGGGAACTCGTTTCCAATACATCTCACACCCCGATAGGGTGCAAATGGGCATTTTGAATCACAAGGAATCCCGATGGCTCCATTAACAGATACAAAGCTCGCTTAGTATCCAAAAGGGTTCCATCATGTCACACCCCAACCTTAACGGCGGAAACGTCGAGATGTGAGGGTTAAGATTGTTCATGCCACACAACACTATTTACAAGGTATAAATATTAATAATTTCCAAGATTCATGACATACAATAAGGGTATAACATAAGTTACAAAACATAGGAAAATCCAACGTCAAATTATAATAAAAGTCTTTTCATTTTTAATCTAGGTCCAAGTCCTAGATATGATCAAGTCTTCAAGAGCACTTAAGCGGAAACAAGTCCTGAAACATGTTAAAAATAAAAGGTCAACATAAAGTTGGTGAGTTTTCCATAGTTTTCATACATAAATATATATAAAAGATGGCAATTCATGTCATATGTTATTGAATAAAGTAACTAGGGATGGATGAACAAATGTAACAATCAAACCTTGACAGATTACAAGATTACAAGATTAAACGATTAGCTAAGTGTACTTGGGTATACCAAGCAGGCTTGTCAGGCCCATAGATCTATGATGTCGCCAGGCTAGCAATAGTTAATGATTGTACATATAATAGTCATCACATGGTAATTACTAAAGTTCAACTAACCAAGACAAATAAGATGAATTACCCAAGTGTTTACAAGATTCAAACGAGTTTACAAGTGCAATTATCATAAAGTTAACATGTTTCACCCCAAAGTGTGAAAATATATAAAAGAGGTATGGAAAAACTCACATGGATTACAAGGGTGACAAATAAGAAGGTCTTGCGTAAATAATGCCGAGGATTCGTTAACGTTCAACCTAAATGAACGACGTGTTAAGTTAATCATAATGATTTTGGTATTGTATTTATAAACCATTAGTCCATGATTTTTATGTTATTAAGTAGATACCATTTGTTATTGTTTTGATATTTAAATGATTAGATAAGATTTTTAATGCCTAACATTATTAATAAAAGTTAAACTTTTATTATCAAATGGTTGTTATTTACTATTTATTAAAATAGTAATTTTATAGATTTAATTGATTAGCATAATTCCATTAATTATAATAAATGTAAATTTCAAATAAGTACATATATATTTCTTTTAAACATATAAATAGATTTATAAATATGTTTTATAAAAATCTATTAAATTGAAGTTATTTAAGAAAATTTATATAGAACTTATTAATATTTAAAATTAATAATAAATGGTATCTTGTAACCATTTTATAATTTTAAAATGAAAGAATTGGAAATGGCTTAATTTAATATTTTAAGAAAATATAAAAAAAAATGATTTTATTTATTTTCTGATTAAAAATGATTTTATATGATTATTAGTAATATTTGAATATTTTTCAGAATTTTAAATATTATAGAAACCTTTAAAAAAAATTGTGGCAGGTGCCCGGGTTCGAACCCGGGACCTCCTGCCCAACATCCATGAGTTAAACCGGTGGGCTAAAGCCCTGACCGGTGTTATACAATAAAATTCATAATTTAAAACCAGTTTCTCAGCAAAACCCTCAAATTACACGAAGAACCCTAATTTCAATTTGATTCAATTGCACCATGAAACGAATCTGAGGATGAAATTAACCTTGGGGCTTTTACTCCCCTTGATCAATCGTGTGTAAACATGTATCTAGTTTACCTGATTTCGTCTGAAAATTGAGAGAACAGAAAAGTTAACATGTCGTCGGTCGTGGTTACCGTATTCGATGTGTGTGTGTATGCTTTGGGAAATTGAGGTTATTGGAGGTTTAAAGGGGCTGCTATGATCATTTGCCCTCTAATTTATAGCTTCCATGTGCTCGATTTCATGTCCAACGACTTCAGGTTTGATCATGGGTGTTACAGTCGAATTTGATGTGAATTGAGCCGTTTTAGATGAAATTAAACGTACCATTTAACTCGAAATGATTAGATGGTCATTATTGCATGATTAATTTCGTAATTTAAACGTAGAAACGGATTTTTGGTTTAATATGAGGTTCGGTTTCGAGATGATCGGTTGGAAGGTGTTAATGCAGTTTTAATGGGGTTGAGAGTTCGTATCTCATTCGCGAGATTAGGGAACCGGTTACTAGGGCTGAAAACGCCCTATTTGCGGCGTTCCTTGGCCTTGCCGGCGACCCACCGGTAGTGGCCGGACTTGTGGCCGGAGTTACGGGAATGAGTTTTGAAAATTTACAATTTGGTCCCTGAGGTTTTAAAGATTTATAACTTAAATCCAAAGTTTGGATTTTAGTTTTAATCCAAATTACAGTTTGGTCCCCGGGGTTTTAAATTCTATTATTTTATGCCCAAAACTATTTATTTTCTAGTTTCCTTAATAAATAGATTTTTATTTTATATAACTATTTTATTTATTTGAAAAGTTATTTATTATTATTATTATTTTTATTATTATTATTTACTTAATTACAAAAATTTTAATTAGCAATTAAGGTCAAGATAACAGGATTTACAAATAAGCCCTCGTATTTGTGTTAATGATTTAAACAAGCACTTACAAGGGTTAACGGAGTTGACAAACGTTTAACGAAAATAAGAAAGGTCACACATCAACAGTACGACAAAGACTACTTTGAAACCTTTAGTCTCGTTACGAAACCCGTCACCATTCTCACCATCCTTTCGATTGCCTTATCGAAAAATTAGCCACTACGCCAGCTTGATGTCAACAACGCCTTCTTACATGGCACTCTTATGAGGAGGTCTTCATGTCTCAACCACTAGGTTATATTCATCCTCAATTCCTCAATCATGTTTGTAAGCTTAAAAAATCAATCTACGGTCTAAAACAAGCTCGGGTATAATGAGCTTACAAACTTTCTTCTTTATCTTGGTTTCCAAAAGTCCTATTCGGATGCATCTTTATTTGTCTATAATCACTATAATACTATTTATTACTTCATGGTCTATGTCGATGACATTGTGCTCACGGGAAATCAACCAGAGTTTCTTGAACAATTTATCCGATCCTTGAGCAAACAATTTTCGGTCAAGTACCTTGGGATGCTCCACCATTTCTTAGATTTCGAAGTCATTCCCACTCCAAAAGAAGTCACTACTCTTTAGGACATCTTGCATCAATTTCACATGGATGGCGCCAAAGAAGTCACTACTCTTCTTAGTACAACCGACCCTTTGTGTGCAAATGACCCCTCTCCCTCGGTTGATACTACCCTGTATCACAAGCTCGTTGGTTCTCTCTAATATTTAGCCTTCACCCGTCCTGACATCTCCATTGCAATTAACAAGTTATCTCAATTCATGCATAATCCACGTCAAGCTCATTGGCAAGCCCTCAAACGTGTCCTTCGCTATCTTAAAGGCACCATTCATCATGGTCTCTTCCTCAACCGGCAAAAGACGGTATCTAGGTCCTCCACTGAAGCCGAGCACAAGGTGCTAGCCAATGCTGCTGCTGAACTTACGTGGCACAAAAACCTGCTGAAGGAACTTGGCATAACAATCACTAAAACACCGACTCTGTTTTGCGACAACACAGGTGCCACGTATCTTTGTGCAAATCCAGTTTATCACTCACGAATGAAGCATGTTGCTCTTGACTATCATTTTGTTCGGGAACAAGTTACAGCTGATCTTCTCCGTGTTCTTCACATCAATTCCAAAGATCAACTTGTTGATATGTTAACCAAGCCTCTATCACGGTCACCGTTTCTGTACCATCGCTCCAAGATTGGAGTCTCCGATGGATCCTCCATCTTGCGGGGGAGTATTAAGGAAAATGCTCAAACTTAGGATCTAAATTATTCAGTCAATATTTAGCTTTAATTATACCATAATCTTCTCATGTAATTATGCTTCTTTTCTACTATTTAAAGGCCTATATAAAGGCATGTATAGTAGCAATGTAAAATCATTTTTTTCTGCCAAAAGCTCTATACTGTATAATAGCAATAACCCATTTAGAACATTTGGCAGCAAACATTGCATGATGAAGGGAACTAGAGGGAATAAATGCCAAGTCTGCAAAATGACGGGTTTAAATATTCCATCTTTTTATCGACTGATTCAATATTGATGTGGATGAAGACGGTGTTAGCGTTTAGTGCGACAGCAAAGACTAAAGGGTGGGTGCAGGTGGGTTTATGATTTTAATAATAATATTATTTTTATAATAATAAAAGATATTATCATTAGGATTTGGGGGTAAAATCATCATTAAGCATTTTAACGTCAAAAATTAACGGACGTTTAACCCAGGGATGACAAGTGAATGTTTTTTCAAACCTTAGGACTAATATATAATTTATAAATCCCAAGGATAAAATATAAAATTTAAGTAAATTTCAGGACGATGCATGTAATTATCCCATAAAATAAAATAACAAGTTAGAAAAATAAATATTTGTGGAAAAGTTGTCACAGATGTTGCTCCTCTCGAGACAATATTGCGACAAAAAAAATGTTTTTTATAATTTATTTTTGCTATGACGTTGGGAGCGACATAATATGTATACTTTTATTATCTTAATATAGTAATTCACATATTAATAAATAAAATAAAACCAGAATATACTTTTGTGGCTAAATTATCGCAAATCATACAAATGTTGCAACAAATTTGCGACAACACTATTTTTCAATTCTTTAAATATTTATCACACATGTTAATAAATAAAATAAAACCAAAATATAGTTTTTAGTAAGATCAACAGCTGGTAGAAAGAATCGCAATGAGCTATCCCATCATATTGACACGTCTATGGGTTTTGATGAACACTGTATTCGTCTAGTATGATATATGTATTTATAAGTTTAGTAACTGTTTATATATTTAACCTTATCATTTTTTTTTTAGAAAGAACTAAAAAGTAGAAAGGTCGGCTACGATTTAATTTTGATTGATACCCATGCATCGAAAAAGACTAAAAAGATATTGCGGGATGAGGAAACCATTGTTAAAGACTTGGATGAGTTAGAGATGAGTTTGTTACATAACAATTAAAGGAGTCATTTGTAAATTAACATTATATATATATATATATATATATATATATATATATATATATATATATATATATATATATATATGTGTGTGTGTGTGTATGTGTGTGTGTGTGTGTGTTTTTTATTAATGTACCAACTGTGATTATTGTTTGATTTCCTTTAACTTCATGAAAGTGTGGAAATCTCCCCAAACGGAACTTGAAAAGGAGTATGGGCCAAACAACGATCGGAATATGAATCTCTATGACTTTTCCGTGTGGGAACGTCTATATCCTAACACTAGTGGCAACAACTTCCGAATAGGATCTCTTGATCCACATTTTGTGGTGATCGGATCACACTCATCATTTTGTGCTTCTAGTTAATATGGTGATTCCTGATAATGGCAATAGGTATAGTTGCTATTAATTTTTATTATTAATTCACAAATATTATATCCTCTTTAGGCATTCTTAGTTAGGTAGGAATACCAACATTAGATCTTGGTATGCAAGGAGAGACATCTCATGTTTTGTGTGTTACATATACGTGTTGTATGATCTTGATATTAAATTCTTGTATTATGTATAACTTTATTAAGTAATCCGATTATGTCAATTACATGTTATAGAAAATGATATGCAGGACCGTATATGGTTCACAACAGTTTTACAGTTGGAGATTATCAACTAAACACACTTAGTAGATCAAATAGGAAACCAGGTAGTGAAACTAAGAATAACAAGTAAGAACATTCAAGAACAAAAAGATATGGTTTTTAAGGTTGATGTATTCTTAGTCCTAAGACTGATACATGAGATAATTTATACTACAACCTACAGCCGGCCATACTTTGAAGGCCAGCTGGACACTAATCTAGATATCAAGATCAATGTAAAGTCAAAAGACATATTGCCTTTTGACATGTGACTCTGACATGTCATAACTCACAACCTATTATATTACAATAAAGATAAAATTACTAAAGTAAGAAGTTACATAAAAAAACATAATGTACAGTTGACAAAAGTAAAAAGGTATTCATCAACTTATATGATTTGGTGAGTATTTAGAGATGATAGTGGAAAGGTCATCTATTTTTGTCAAAAGTATGTTAGTAGACACATGTCTTCTTAGTCTTTGGAAGAGTTCAGTCTTCAAGCTTCGAAAAACTTTTGATCATGTCTCATTGTGTCTTTTGATCATCATTGTGTTATGAGTTTTGAAAATACATTGTTGAAATAACATCATTGTGTATTTCTAATGGTAAAACATAATGAATAATAACAAGTTTATATAATCTATTAAAAATAATAACAAAAATAACACATTGTATTATATTCAACACTATGAGTTTTGAAAACTAGATTGGTGAAAGTATATCATTGTATCTTTCGATTGTAAAACACAATGCTAGATAACAAGTTTATAATCTATATAAAAAATGATAAAAATAACACAAAATGATCTAAAACGTAAAACACAATGATTAATACACACAACAAATGATGTAAAATACATGACACAATAAACTGATATTTGACACAATAAACGTATAAGACATAATGAGCTGACATATTTGACATAATGACCAAAATGCAATTCTCTTTAAAACAATAGAAGGATATGTGTCAAGCCCATAATCATTATTAGACTTTTTAGAGTAAACATCATTTTTAGTATAACCATACCCATAAAATAAAGAGATGTTTAGTCGCCGGTGGTCGCAAAAACTATCAATAAAAATTAAAAAATTTCGGTAGTTTGTTGTAATGGAAAAATAAAATAAATGAGATTCCTTAACGGTAGTTTGTCGCAGACGATATATAAAATTAAGAGTTAAATACATTTTACATCCCTGAGGTTTCATATAAATTATCATTTGAATCCAAAAGTTTAAAGTTTGCCATTTGCATCCAAAAGTTTCACAAAAATTGACATTTGAATCCACTTAACTACTCCTAATTAACGCCGTTAAGTTTTTCCGTTAAGTTTATTAAATTATAGGTATTTTATTCAAAACAATTACAAAATAAAAACTCAGCTCTTCGTGATAAGTTTTAAGCGTTTAGTCTCCTTTGGTAATCACCATTGCAATTTTAATTTACCAAAAATGATAGGTTAGCATTTCTTTCATTTTATCAATAAAGGCATCTCTGAACATCATATTATATGTCACACCATCAAATTCCACATGCGGGGTTCTACCGCGAGGCGTGTGAACAAACCAGGATCTAAGTCGTTAGTTATTCAGAACGACACTATATGAAACATTTAAAACAAACTAGAGTTTATATCTTTAAAACTGTGCGGAAGCGTTTTGTAAATAGGTCAAACCCAAAGTACTAAAAATTTAACATTGGCAAAACACGCGCTAACCCATAGTTTGTAAACACAAAAAAGTCGAAAACCAAATGTTAAGACATAGTATGAAACTTTAATATGTATGCTGGACTTATGATGTGCTCCTACTGGCAACTGGAGTTAACGATTTGAGAATAGCATACTAAAAGAGTCAACACAACGGTTGGTGAGTTCAAGAGTTTGCGTCAACATAAACAGTAACAGTTGTAAAACATAAGAAGTGCATTGAAATAGATAGGTAGTCTATAATCATAAGTAATAACCATAGCGATTTCGCGACCGAAGCTGACTGTGTTTCGTTTGTTTGCCTCCCGTCACGACATACCAGGTCATGACGATGTTTGTGTTAGGATAATATTGCACCCGTTTGACCTCGAGTAGTACGGGTGGGGCTTGTCAGACCCAGTAGTACTACCCAAAATTTTCCACTAGTTACCATTATTAACGATCCAAAAGTATGAGGACTTTCAAGGTATACCACATACAATAATAAAGCGTTTGTAAAAGACTATGCTATCTCCCCAAAAAGAGAGTGTATAAAAAGTAGGGCATGAACTCACCTGGTGCACAAACAAACAATAACAAGAAGCTAATGATGAGTGGAAAGACAACCCTTCACAGGTTACCTAGAACACGCAAGTACATAAGTACGTGTACGTAGAAATCTTAATAACCCTAGGTGCTCAATAAACACGTTGACCCAAGTGATATGATGAACAATAAAACAGTTTGCCCTAGTTGACCCGTTGGTGACATGTCAAGTTGGATTCTTGTTTTACCAAGTACAGTAATTCATAAATCATCATACCATCACAAACCACTATGCAAGTTATTCACATAAGCCACATTGCAACACTTAAGTCTCATCATGCTCTTCATGCTAACTTAGGTTATCATACACCGCACGCAAACCAACTAATCATACAAAACAAGTTCACAATTAGATTCCCCTACAATACACATTGGGTTTAGTCACTCACAACGTGCCATGTGGAACCACTCACAGCTACACACCCTAAACCCTGCCAATCCTACAAAGTAGGGGCCTCGGATTCGCACTCATATATGATACCCATCATCACATACTCAAATGCAATTCATACAAGCCAGTAGCCAATATAATGATACTCAATTATTATATTGCATCACAACCCATAAACTTGTACATACTACCATACTTGTACACTTTTCAAGAACACCTATTTTCCCATAGATTCATCAACTAACTATATGACCAAATTATCATAATCTAACACATTAGACATCATCCATGATCACTCTAGCATGCTCTTAACATCCTAATCATGATCAAATCACAAATCACATGTTTTATATAAATAAAGTTTCCCTTTGGGAAAGTGACATCCAAAATCTATATGTATTCATCAATTTCAATCCCAAATTCATCAATAACATCCTTAATCTATTTCATAGCAATCATAACAACTCATCTAACATACACTAATCATCAAAACATGAATTCCCATGAAGAAAAGTTTCTACTTTAGGCAATGTATGAACTATATGATCAAACCATGGAATTCTTGCATAATCATCCTAATCCAACATTCATACAACATAATTATCAACATATCATCATCAAACAATCATCTATTTCGACTTTTCTACATAATTTTCGAATTAGGGTTCTTGAAGTATCAAAACCACGAAAAACTTGATAAATACTTACCTTTAGGTGTGTTTAAATGATGATTACCACTTGTAAACAACTTGTAACACTTGAATCTCAATCAAAATCGAAGTCTTGCTTGGTGTTCTTCACAAATTCGTGAATGTGTGTGTGTCCTTGATCTCGGTCGCGCAAGGGGTGGGGAGGGGGAATTAGGGTTTGTTTCTTTTTTTTTTTTTTTAATTTAGGCAATTACAATTTTACTAATTAAACCCTCATGTTTGTATTTTATAAAGACCAAGCTTTTAATCCCTTTTAGTTAATTTCTAACCACATAACTCATGGATTATTACCAACTAGTAACACATTATATATTTTAGCTAAAAACACTACACATGGATTGCATAGTACACGTTGTCACGTTATAAAATGAAATTCACAATTAATATATATAAAATTCATAAATTACATGATCACAATTTAATAATCAGAATTATTAATGAAGTTATTACTTGTTATCCAAAGTTAATTATTATTAAGTCATCAACGCCTAACGACAACTTGTGTGTGCTCACGACACATGTATGCAAGACTTAACGAGACTAACGGAGTTGGTAACGGAAAATTACGGATGTCACATTATATACAGTTATTGGATTTTAATAATCTCAACTTTTATTTATTGGCCACGATTAATCCCAACTCAGAAAATGTTTACAGTCACCCTCAACTTTGAGCTTATTTTCCTCAAATGATCCAATACTAAGAGATATTTGGAGGAAAATAAGCTCAAAGTTGGACGTGTCTGTAAATATTTCCCGAGTTGGGATTAATCTCGGCTAATAAATAAAAATTAGGGTTATTAAAATCCAATAACCCTATTATATAAATAAATATAAGTATAACTAACTAAAAGTGATTCATTTATAACTTTATAAAACACGCAAAACAAACACAAAAACAAATATATATATATATATATATATATATATATATATATATATATATATATATATATATATATATAAACAAACAAGTCATATAATATAAATTATTTGAATCAAAACCATAAAAGACATATTATCATACAAGTATAAGAACAATTAATAATATGATATTAACTACCCATGAATAATAATCATAAAACACCAATCATCGTAACCATAATTAAGCTTTAAAACAAAAAAATCTATGTTTAATAAAACGGGTAAAAGTAACAAGATTACTAAACCAAAATAGATTAACAAGACAAAACAATAAAAGACTATTATAGAGTTAAATCATAACTGCAATTATAAAAAGAAGCTAAACATATAAAACTCTCACGTGAGTTGTTTCTTTATTTTGTAATTTTTTGATTAAAATAAGTCTCATGTTGGAAACTTAACGAAAAAAGTTAACCGTGTTAGTTAGTGTAGCCAAATGGATTCAAATGACAATTTTAATGAAACCTTTGGATGCAAATGACAACATTTTAAATTTTGGATTCAAATGACAATTTCTATAAAACCTTAGGGACGTAAAACGGCAACGCGGGTTGCGCGGTTTCTACCAAGTAGATATTTAACTCTAAAAATAAATATAAATATTTTTCATAAGTTTGTAAATCTTAATTATAAATATAATTTAAACTAGAAGGGCTCAACCGCGGGTTGCGCGGTTTCTACCAAGTAGATACAAATATATTACAAAAGAAAGCGGGTCTGTCAAATACAAAAAAAAGTATCAAAGTTAGGTTGTAGATACAAAAGCTGTAGCAGGTTTGTTACTATTAGATACAAAAAACATAAGTTTTCAGGCCTGTGAATATTTAAGTATTACAAAATAAGTGAGTTCATCTGGTTTTCTTTATCCAAACCAGAATAGAGCGCCGCAAAATTCACAAACACTATCGCACACGCCTAGATCGATATAAACCGGAGAAGGCAACACAGACCCACGTAACCCATATTCGCCATATTCAGAGCGATCAACATTCGAACAGTGAAGGGATTGAGAAGCCTATGCTTTAGAGGCAGTACGTAACATTGTAGCCCAGTGACATGACTGGCGTTGTGTTTGACAACCTATGTATGCATCAGTACCAGGAATTGAAGAAGAGGTAGAGGCATCATTTTGTCTTGCTATTCCACGCAAACGCTTTCTACTTGAATGCTGGTATTATTGATTAAAACAATAGCGTCCAAAAAAATGTAGATTAGAAAGATAATAAATAATCCTAACATAGGATGTTAAGATTTTCACATCCAAAAGAAATGCAGATCTGGAACATTATAAATGCTAATACTCCAACCTAATTAGAAAGTGCATACTATATTAAAACATAAAACCAAACGAAGGCACACCTAACACATTACAGAAAGTATATGTCCAATATTAGTTAAAAGGAAATCACAATTAAACATTCTTTAAGTACCTGCATGAACACCGGATCAAAGTGCAGAACTACCTACAAAACAGCTTAGAATCTGACAATCAACAACATAACAAAATATATTACATTAACAAAATGAAAGGTTATTAAAGGAATTATGAATTCTTATCAAGTTCGTGCAAGTAAAAATTTCTATTTAAAAAAGTATAGCTTGACCTTTTTAGTACTCAAATTTGTATGTTATTTTGAAGAGGAATAGCGTAAGTGTACAAATTTATACAAAAACATAGGAAAATATTAATCCCGTCGAGCACACATAAATTTAATATAAAGACTAACAAACACATAAGCGCAAGGGGGCTGCAGTCTCTATTTACAGGTCAGGCGGGAAGTGAATGTAATAAGAGAAGACTGCCCTCCGTCGACCAGTTTTGCAGGGTGTCGGAAATCTAGACTGTAAGTTGAACTAAAGCGCCTTTGGTTGTCAAATTCCACAACTTGTCTGGGTTAAAATGGATACCAATAACATGATGTATTTGACTTGTAAAACCTCTTCATAGTAGACAATAAAAACACAATTCAATATGAGATATCTGAACTTACATGCTACTTCCATATACCAAATTTTGATCGATTAACAAATTAAAACTATCAATTGACAAAGCAATCAAGCAAGCAAAAAATTGAATTCCTACTACCAATTAACCCACCGCCACAATTAACAAAAAAAATTTACTCAACAAAACAAAATGAACAAAATGAAGTAAACAAAACGAAGGATAAAAATGAACTAAACAAAGCTTAGACCAAAACTTGAACTGAACAAAATGAAAGATAAAATAGTACCAAAAGAAACCTGAAATTAAAGACAACTAAGTCACTCATAAACAGATGCATTAGCATTCTACATCAACTAAAATCATTCTGCATTTTGACTGAAATCACAAACTCAATAGATATAAAACATTTCATCAAACACCTGGCATGCATCGCATTTTGATTGACAGAAATCACAAACTCAAAAGGTATAAAACATTTCATCAAACACCTGCCATGCACTGCATTTTGATCGATTCCAAAGCCGAAATTAAAACCTCTGGCCCTGAAGACAACTACGATCACTTGAAATAAGAACATGCAGTGGTGTAGACAACAACAACTAAACAAAGACTGTAGTAAAATAAGTAAACGTTACCTGATAATGCAAAGAATAACTATGAAATTGCAATCTGTTGAAGAAAAGCAGCCAAAAACGAAAGAACAGAAGAATCAACAACGAATAGCAATCATATAATCAGCCAGAAGAAACATACAAAAATAGCAATCAAAGAGCAATAAAGAAGATTTCTAACCTAAAGAGGAAGATCTAGCAGTTCAGAAGGAAGATGTCAATGATAATGAGTCTGAAAAGCACACGGGAGGAAGAAAAGCCGAGAGAATGAAACACGTGTAAGCAAGAAAACACTGTTCATTCTCCATGAAAATTTATTATAGGATAATATCTGTTTTAGTGTTATTATTATAATATATTAATGCTTTTATTATTATTATTACTATTTATTATTATTATTATTATTATTATATTATTATTATTTATTAGTTTTGGTTTTAAAGAAACTAATATTCAATACTGACAGAAGGTTGTGGTGACTTTGTCGGTAAACATTTGTTGGTAAGTTGTCGCAAAATTTGCAACAAATATAGTTTGTTGCAAAATTAATGGTATGATTTGTCGCAAACTTGTTGATACAATTTTTGGTAGGAGGTTTTTTTCTACAAACTTATTTTTATCGCAAATTTGTTTGTATCATTGTTGTGCTATAAGATTGAGACAGAATTGTTGGTCGTGAAAACTGATAAATTTTATAGTATAAAAATTTTAAAATAGGACTTAGCGCAAAAAGAAATTGTGTTAAGAATGTTAAATGTCTCAAAATTTGGACGAAAATCTTAAATCACGTATAAAAACAGATTAATCAAACACCTATCAAAATTCATGTGACCATTCAACTCCCCCTACCCCTTCTTCCCTGCCGCTCACCTTTTTTGACCGCACCATCCATCCTGACAACCACTTTAGTTGTGTTTTGTTGTTAGTATGTATGTGCAGCCAAATAAATTCAATTTATCATTATCGTTATCTTTTTCAAAAAACAATAAATTGATAGAAAAAAGCTTTTGAGTTATACTTGTCTAAAAACTTAAGAGAAAAGATACAACAAGTAAAAATGAAATAAAATAGATATGTTTATTTCTTAACATGACGTAAATGAGATAAAATAGACACACGTAGTACTAACATGACAATGAAAATATAAACATACCAGCTTGACTCTTTTGACTTTGCAACCCAACTGCTAGCCGTATGAGTTTAAACCATTACTTGTGAATTAATGTATCTAGGAAATATTATAACATAGCGAATATAGGTTCCTTGTTTTATTTAAGTTATTATTTACTTTAGTACTTAATAAAAAGAAATTAACAGTGTCTACTTTACTTTTTGTATTCAACAAAAATGAATAATGGTGATACAAATTTTTAACATCAATTTTACTTGTAATTACAAGAATTTAAACTCACACTATTTCTATGAGCGCCAACCTCCAACACAGTATTAGCATAATGATAATGCAAATAATAGAAATCATTCGCCTTCTCGAAACTATTAGCATAACATTTAAAATTCATGTTGTTTTACATGTAAAACGCACTTCACTTTGGTTCATAAATAAACATGAAGTCATATTTCGTCCACAATACATAGCATTAGGAAATTAAACGAGGCTAAGCACCTCATGCACGTTTTTAAACTTATTTTGAAAGAAAAGTTAAAAGATTGCAAACTTGACTTAGATTTGGATTGGACGGGGGCTACACTTTGCTACTAACTGTTCAAGCTGTGGCATCGGTACCCCACGAGCTTCGGTCATGTCAACCATATCGTCACTCATCCTTTCCCCTTCAAAGCATTGGATAAGCAGCCCCAAAGTCGGTCCAAGCACACGCATGCCAAACCTTCTCCTGGACAAGCCCTCCTTCCAGACCCAAACAGCATTAGCTTGAACCTATCTCGCATGCCTTCTAACCCTAAAAACCTTTCGGGATTGAACCTTTTAGGGTCAGTCCACAATTTGAGATCATGATGAATTGCCCATTGATTAACAAGCAGCATCGTCCCACGGGGGATGTTGTACCCTGCAACACATAATCTTCTGATGACTCATGTGGGACTAGTAAAGGAACTAGAGGATACAATCGTAGCGTCTCATTTATTACACCACGAACGTATGGTAGATTGGCTATGTCAGATTCATCAACAAGATGATCTTTTCCTACGTGTTTATCAATCTCGTTTTGTGCCTTTCTTAAAACCTATGGATTGTTTAGCAAAAGAGACAAAGCCCACTCCATAATTCCAAAAGAGCTTTCGATATCACCAAGCAGTAGCACCTGATCAAAATAACATTTCCCTTGAATTGTGTTCCCGAGTTTAATAAACGAAAAAAAAATGAAATCAAGGATAATTAAGAAAGAATGGGAGGGTATGGGACATACATAATGTAATTTTATATTGTAGGAAAGATAAAGAAATTAAAGATTTATGCGTCCCCAGTTGAAAGTAAGAGGAAAAAAGTTACAAATTAGTAATTGTGGAGGCTACGTAATTTTCTTCATATTAAATGGACGGCTAAAATTGGTAAATTTCAAAATCTTGTATTTGTATTTGATTACTTTCTTTTAACTCCGTCAATTTTAAGAGAAAGATTGGAGTGAAGATTATTAAAAAAAATGTATTTCTCTTTTTTATTTTATCATTAAAAACTCAAGAACACAAATCTTTTTAAATTTCTTTTCACTCTTTCATTTATTTTTAAAGGAAAAAAAACTCGTCAACACAGTGTTAGAGCAAGCTCACAACAAAATCCAAAAGTAAAAACACCAAAAATAATAGGTAAATCGGATATTAATTATCAAAACTATCTCTTAACTGATTATAGTCTATACACGTATTTGATTATTAGGACTCGTAACTTGCTAACTATCTATGACATGGTAAAACATTAAAATATATGACTAATTTAACTTATTGTTGACCTGTACCCGTTGATTGGATTAAGATTAATCCTTCAAACTCAAGTCTCTTGTGTGATCATCCAGGTTACCAAACTATTTCATGCTAGTGTGTGTTTGTGTTAAGTGGTGCACGTGCTATACACATGCTCTATATCTTTCATTTTATGTGATGTACGTGTCTTTCAGTTTATGTAGTAGTGGTAGGAGATAAAGTAGGGTTATATATGGGTCAGTTACATTTTGATGTATCTTTATATTCTGTACTAGTTATTTTGAGTTTGAGTGAAGAAGAAGCATTCCAGTATCTCTTGTGTGTATTTATATTGATCCTGATATCCAACTCGTTTATCAATTCTTACAGGTGGGTAAAGTTTTCTTTGACCTCCTTAGGGGTAAGTTCTATCATGTTAGTAGAACAATAGGAAAGTTATCATACCATCAGTTAAACATCTTCTCTCATCATGACCATCTTTATGATGAAACAATAGATGACATATATTATATGGTTAGTGAGGCGCTACTTCAAGTGGTTGAAATGAACTGTGCCCCACGATGGGCCCACTTGTTGCTCTAAAAAGGATCACTTGACTTCGAGCGAATGCTATGTACCTGCTAAGAACACCAAAATTTGTTAGGCTCACGCCAGAGGAGGCCTCCTGCTATCTACCTTTGGCATGAGAATCAGTAAAAAGTAAGGAAGTTAAGCAAAGGTAAGTTACCTCTATATTTATAATGCAGAGGGTATCTTCTTCTAGTCCTCCTAGGAAACCTTCCCTTTCCTTTTGCACACTCTACTATCTGATGACGCTTGGATGACTCAAACTCTGTCACGTGGCTTATGCTCAAGATTCAAGATTCCACATGTGCTTGTGACTAATTCAATAACCCACGTCCCCATGTGCTTAGTTGGTAGTTTAAAGTTTAAGTTGCTGCTGAATAATAGGGATGCTGGTTTACCCAGTATGCCCACTAGTTTACGTTAATTAGTTGAGCTTTAGTAGGGTTGTTTAGTTATCTATTTAAATGGGGTATTCAGTCAATTGTACGTATGCTTTTCACAGTAATTAAAAAACTTCTTGAGCTTTCAGTTGTACTTGTTTCCATATTTGTTTGATAGATACTAACATATTTTGGTATCAGAGCCATCCTCGTTTCAATCAATCCTATCCTGCTTCGCTGCTTTCCTTGTGTCCCTTCAATGGCAGAAAACCTTACTTCATCTAACCCTCCATCAACCTTTTCCATTCCCATTTTCAAAGGTGAAGGGTATGATCACTGAAGCATAAGAATGAAAACCATACTTAAATCTCGAGAGCTGCGGGATGTGGTATTTCTTGGCATTACTGCCATATCCGATGCGACACCTGATCGGTGAGAGTCCAAATGCAAAGATGCCATGGCCATGTCGATTATTTAGCAGGGTGTTCATGATCTTTTATTCTCTCGGATTGCAGCCTCTGAATTAGCAAAGGATACATGGGACACTCTACATGTGGAGTTCCAAGGGGACTTACAGGTTCAATCTGTTAAGCTGCAAGGTCTTAGCGGGAGTTCGACAACCTCGCCATGAAAGATGAAGAAACAGTTGGCACGTACTTCTCTTGTGTCATTGATAACGTGGGACGTCAAAGGTCTTATGGTGAAGAGCTCGTGGATCAGAAAGTGGTCGAGAAAATTCTTCGCAGCCTGTCTTCAAGGTATGATTATGTAATGCCCTCTATCAAAGTCATGTTTGATTCTGTTGAAATCTCGCCCGTTAAATTAATGGGTTTGCTACAATCACAAGAGAAGAGACTTAACAGTCGATCCACTCAAGACAACATCATTAAGAAGCCCAAACATACAAGAGGAAAAAGCCCTCCACATTTTCCAAGACCCGACTAAAGCCTCCAAGGGTCGAGGTCGTGGTCATGGAATATTTAGAGGGAGAGGTACCGGTCGTGGCAGGGGCTCCTGGGATCGTAGTAAAGTCCCACAATGCCACATTTGTAAAAAACTCGATCATGTTAAAAAGGATTGTTGGTATAATACCGATGATCCCAAGTAAATGTGGCTGAAAATAAAGATCACAATGAGGGTGGAGAAGACGAAAATGCCTAACTGCTACATTTCATGAAGCCTATATTGATCACCTTTCCCTCATGACATGCACCAAATCCTCAACCCATAGTCATCACCTATGGTTTGTTGATTCCGGGTGCTCCAATCATATGACAGGGTTAAGGGATTCCTTTATTCTTCTTGATGAAACATTCAAGTTAAAAGTACGGTTGGGTGACAAGAAATGCATCGCTGTTGAAGGGAAAGGTATCGTGAAAGTCCACACTGGTCAGGGAACATACGAAATGCTAGAAGATGTCTTCTATGCCCCAAAACTTGAGTATAATTTACTGAGTGTTGGGAAGCTTATGCGGAAAGGATACTCCCTTCTTTTTGATGAAGGGAAGTGCACTGTGTTAAATAAAACCACTAGAAAGAAGATGATGGAAATAGAAGCTGCATCAAATAACATGTTTGTGTCGGATGCTACTTGTCTTCTCACCGTAAAAGATGCTCCCTCCAACCCAAGAAGAAGAAGCTCTCAAATGGCATCCCAGGTATGGTCATTTGAATTTTGATAGTCTAAAGTAACTTCACGATAAAGGAATGGTGGTAGGTTTGCCTCCAGTCACTGCTTCCATTTGGTGTGAGGCATGCTTGGTAGGCAAACAAACAAGAAAACCTTTTAAGTCTCACTCCTAGCTTGCAAAGTCCAAGTTAGGACTTGTGCACACTGATTTTTATGGACCTATGCAGATAACAAGTTTAGGTAAAAGTCTTTATTACCTGCTCTTTGTTGATGACCTTACCAAGATGTGTTGGGTCTATTTTGTGGCTCATAAAAATGAAGCTTTTGAAAAATTAAACACTTCAAGGCTGTTATTAAAATGAATGTAACTCAAAGATTAAAGCTTTTCGTTCTAAAGAGGAGGGATTTCTGTTCCAAAGCTTTTAGTGATTTCTACATCAATGCTAGAATCAAACGTGAAATTAGTGTGCCCTACACTCCCCAGCATAATGGAGTGGTTGAAAGAAAAAACATGACTATCATAAATCTTGCTAGAAGTATGTTGAAAGAAAGAAGCTACCCAACTTTCTTTGGGCTGAAGTTGTCTCATTGCGGTTTACACTATGAATAGATCACCCACAAAAGATATTGTCAAGCAAATCCTCTTCATGCATGGTCAGGTACAAAGCCCTCTATTGATAACATGAGACCTTTTGGTTGTATTGCTTTTGGTGCAGTTCCATCTCAGCAGAGAAGAAAGTTAGAAGATAGATCTGAAAAGGCAATTTTAATTGGTTATCTAGTACTGTGGAAGGAGTCTGCAAACTCTATAATACTCTCCCTACTAAAGTAAGCATGAAAAGAGATGTAGGCTTTATTGAAAGTGGTAAATGGAAGTGGGGTACCCTTGATGGAGATGGGTCCCTTTACCTTCACTTTTAAAGACTCATTTCCACTTTACTATTCTCAAGATAAGTAGTGGGTACAAAAGCAACATGTTGTGCATGAGAAAGACTCTCTAATCTCTCTCCTAACCAATCATATGTTAACAACTTACCTACCCCTAACCCTTACCATCTAATCCTACTCCCACATGCTTCTCCCAACGTATACACAAACAATGATGTCCACACACCTAACCAAATTCCACATTCACCTCTTCTTGGTCCCTCTATAGGCTGCAAACAACCGAACGACACGAATAAGCTTTGTTTGTATTCGTTCATTAAGAAATCCATGTTCACGAACTGTTCATGACAACTTACCGAACAGGTTTTCTTGTTCGTGTCGTTCATTAAGGAAATGAACATGTTCATGAACTGTTCACGAATACCTACCGAACATAAACGAACACAAACAAAATCAAACGAAAACAAACAAATGTTCATGAACATGACGAACACAAAGAAGTCCATGAACACAAAACGAATACAAATGATCACATATTTATTTAGAAATAAAATCACAAATTAATCACAAAATTTACAAAAAATAGATAAACATAACATAATAACCAAACACTTGACATACTTGTCATAAAAATAACTAACACAAAAATTAAAAACATAATCAAACTAATTAACGAACAATAACGAAACATTATCGAACGTTCACGATGAACATTAACGAACATAAACGAACACATTATCGAACGTTCACGAACATAAACGAACGAACATGGCTTTGTTGTGTCTTCGTTTAAAACGATAACGACGATTTTCTTGTTCGTGTTCGTTTATTACTAAACGAACGACATAAAACGACTTCCCGTCGAACAGTTCACAACTGTTCGCTGAACGTTCAGTTCGTTTGCAGCCCCTATCCCTCTAGAAGAAATTTAAAACTCCTTCATGGGTGACTTATTATGTTTTAGGAGATGGTCTTTCAGAAAGTGATAAAGATTATGGTACGAGCCACTTTGCTCTAGCGTTCAAATCCGACCACGTTTGCTGAAGCTTCCTACTTAACCACAGGATGGATGCAATGAATAAAGAGATGCGGTCCATTGTTAAGAACAAACATGGAAGCTTTTTCCACTGCCACAAGGGAGAACTACGGTGAGAGTGAAATGGTTATTTAAACCAAAGTGGGAACTAATGGTCAAGGGATTAAGCACAAGGCTCGTTTGGTTGGCAAGGGCTACTCTCAACAACCAGGTTTCGACTTTAATGAAACTTTTGCACCGGTTGCTCGGTTCGAAACCATCCGGTTATTGATTGCAGTTGTAGCATACAAAGGTTGGAGCTTACACCAACTTGACGTAAAATCAACCTTCTTAAATGGCAATTTGGCAGAAGATATCTACATTGATCAGCCAGAGGGATTTGTTTATCAAGCAAATCCCAATTACACGTACAAACTAAACAAAGCCTTGTATGGCTTGAAACAAGACCGAAGGGCTTGGTATGCCAAGATAGACACGTATTTCACGAATCATGGGTATGTAAAAAGTCCAAGTGAACCTACGTTTTATGTCAAGAAAACAGTTACCAGTGATATTATATATGTTGTCTCTATAATGGGGATGTTTGAGATGACCGATCTTGAACTTCTTAAGCCGTTTGTCGGATTGGAGGTTGAGCAAACCAAAGGTGGCATATTTCTACATTAGCAAACGTGTGCTGAAAGTTTGGTGGCAAAGTTTGGTATTACCAACTCAAAGATTGAATCGACCCCTATGAACTACAACGAGAAATTTTCAGTTAATGATCATGCAGATAAAGCAAATGGTGAAGTATTTAGAAGTATGGTAGAGGGTCTCTCTACTGAACTCATACTCAGCCTACTTGTCCTATGATGTGAGTATGGTATCTCGCTTCATGCACAGTCCTTCTAAAGATATGGGAGCTGCTCGTCGTATTTTAAAATATGTTGCTGCTACAACAAAGTTGGAATTTGGTATTCTCTAGCCGATGATGCAACACTCGTTGGGTTCAGTGATAGTGACTGGGCGAGCTGTATTGATGACCGAAAGAGCGTGTCAGCTTATATGTTTTCACTTAGTAGTAGTGCTATATCGTGGAGCTCAAATAAATAGCCTACAATTGCTCTTTCTAGCACTGAGGCTGAATACATAGCAGCTGCAGGAGCTTCTTGTCAAGCCATTTGGCTCAAACGAATTCTTGAAGATATGGGGTTAGAACAAAAGCATCCTACTATCATGTATTGTAATAGCAAATCTACTATAAATCTTTCTAAAAAAACTATTCATCACAGTAATCCAAACGTATTGATTTGAATTTCCACTTTATTAGAGAATGGTTGAAAAGGGCATGGTTACTTTGAAGTTTTGTGGAACTCATGATCAAATCGCAGATGTTCTGACAAAGTCTCTAACAAAGGAGAAGTTCATGTATTTTTGATGGTTGTTGGGTGTACGAGAGTTTTGATTCAAGAAGGGTTGATGAAGCTTGATGACTCAAACTCTGTCACGTGGCTGATGCTCAAGATTCAAGATTCCACATGTGCATGTGACTGATTCAATAACCCATGTCCCACGTGCTTAGTTGGTAGTTTAAAGTTTAAGTTGCTGCTGAATAATATGGATGCTGATTTACCCAGTATGCCCACTAGTTTACGTTAGTTAGTTGAGCTTTAGTAGGGTTGTTTAGTTGTCTATTTAAATGGGGTATTCAGTCATTTGTACGTATGCTTTTCACAGTAACTAAAAAACTTCTTGAGCTTTCAGTTGTACTTGTTTCGATATTTGTTTGATAGATACCAACACTATCAACCTTTTACTTTTCGGGGTTGTGTGAGTATTTACTTTTACTATATTAGTGCAAGGGGTGGACTCCTTTTACCACACGAGGCTTTTGTAGTTGCCTATTTGTTTGTTCGCTTATAGGTGTTGACTAACTGCTAATTGTAATTTTTAAATGGGAAAGAGGAGGAAGTCGATTAATTCCCTAAGGGCTTTTTACTCCTTACCTGTTTGGCGCTCTTCCGACGCTAGATGTTTGTCTTGGTTTAATGTTCCTAGCCTGCCAAATGTCATTAGCTAGGGTTCTGATTATGAGCGTACTTACTAATAAAATGCATTCGGTCAAACCAAATCTCAAGTCTAATTAATTAAATTAATCAAAATATAAACAATAAATGCCTAGTCTAAGGTTCCAGCATCCATTCAAAAAGCTTGTGTTCTAGCAATCTGGCTTATTCCATGCATACCAACCCATAAAAATGAAAAAACAATCTTAAATACAAACTGACGTTCTGTACCCGTGAACTCGTAAATCAATAATCAACCCAACAATCACGCCCTAAATCGTTTACCGGTAAATATTTGATCTCTCTTTGGACTTTGAAATGATGAGGAATAGTGAACTTTGCATAAACGTGCTTTACGAGCAAACATCGAGGTTGTAATGATGTCATAAGAATATATGTTGTTTTGGTGTGACAGTCTTCACAGGTTTACAGCCACAATGGATAATAAATTCCGAGCCCCACACATTAATACTTTGTTTATGTTACTAACAAGTGAATTGCTTGGTGTTAAAACATGTCATTGTATGGATTGTTGTATTTGTAAGAAATCTGTAGTGCATTAGTGCTCATGTCATTTTTTTCCTAAGAAGTGATATATAATGTCATTGTGTGTGTAATGATTATCGAATTTGAATGTTCAACTTAGTATGTTGTCGTTTCAGTTTCTATTTGAAAAGATAGTTGTCTTTTCCCCAAAGAACGCCTAAAAGATAGTTGTCGTTTCAGTACGAATACAACAACAACGCACACCCAGAAAATTAGCCACGAAGCATGAGGGAATACACCTAGTTATAAAGAATGTTAGTTATCAATCGTAAACATCAGTTTGTATCAAATGAAATAGAGTTACAATCCATTCAGTTAGATATTCATGATTATTGAATCTACATAACGATAACATTGAAGTTTAATGGCGATTAATACATCTAACTTGAACATATTCTTATTTCAACCGATTAAGGTTATCGGGTACAAAAAGGGTGGATAACTACCTAGCTTTGAGCTCCATAATTTCTTCCTAAAGTGATTGATAATCAATATACATAAACAAGAAAGCCCAAATATTATCATATAATACAACTCTAACAAGATATCATCAAATACAAAGGCCAGATCACAAATAAAACTAAACATAAGCAACATGTATAGTAGTAGTTCACATATAGCCATTTCTTCTCCCAAAAAAGAGCTTGCTTGATCAAATTTGAAAGAGTAGATTTTTCATCATTGCACGCGGGCGACATACAGCCATCAAAGGTTTTTCCTTGAACAACGCAAGGCCCGTTTGTTCGGTCAAGTCCTCCATCTCATCACAAACCCTTTGCCACTCGAAGCAATGTATGAGTGAACCCAAAACCATGGTGATCACACGTGTCGCCATGTGCTTACCAGGACAACTTCTCCTTCCATACCCAAATGGCATTAGCTTAAATCCATCTCTTTCGTCTACAATATTAGCAAATCTATCTGGATTGAACTTCGTAGGTTCGTCCATGTCTTGGGATCGTTGTGAATCGCCCAAACATTCAACATTAGCATTGTGCCTTTAGGGACATAATACCCTCCAACGTTACAATCTTTTGATGACTCGTGAGGGACTAGAAGAGGGGCGGATGGGTATAATCGCATCGTCTCCTTTACTATGCAGCGGAGATAAGGCAGATGATCTATGTCTGATGGTTCTAAGAATCGACAATTGCCAATATTGCTATCGTTCTCTTTTTGAGCTTTTTGTAGAACGTAGGTATCGATCTCTTTTTGCGCTTTTTGAAGAACCTCTGGATGGTTTAGTAAAAGAGAAAATGCCCACTCTAGAGTTCCAGCTGTTGTATCAGTACCTGCTGATACTAAGACCTACACAAAACATGCAGCAATGTTAACTAATATGAATGTTTTTTGCTACTGTTCACAGTTTTGACTACCAATTCAATCATGCTCTAAAAGTGAAAATAATGTTCCATCCCGGTGAAAAACTGTATTGGTGAATAATATTTATCGTCTACACGGTGCTATTTGTATATAATGAATAGAATAATGATAAAGGTAACTAACTAATGATACTATCCAGTAATATTCAAACTAGAGATAGAACAATGACTAACAAACAAACATAAAGATAAACGTATAAATAAAACAATAATAGCTATAATAGATAATAAGCTCGGGCGCTGGCTAACATACAGAAAGTATATAGATTATTGTTAACGAACTTACGAGCACCAGTCCTTTGATAATTTCATCAGTATAACTTATTGGTTTTTCTTTCTGCTTATCTAACAGGAACTGGATTACTTTTTCTTCTTTTCGGCATAATCGACTGCTTTTTATTTGGTTCATTAAGTTGTCCATGAGCGGATCGCCCTCTCTTTGCAACTTCCTGCACTTTTGCTCCAAATCTGTAACTCCTAACAACTTCAATATGGGCATAAAATACTCCAAATCAGTTTCTTCAGTAGTCATCTTAAACGAACGGCTCGCGTATTCCAGCAACGACATATATTCTCCTACTTCTGTCGGTTGGCGATAACTATCAAAAGCACTATAAAATGATAATGATCAGATATCCAACTTAGCATGGATAGAAGATGGATTTACATAATCTTTAACAGGGAATTAAAAAGTATGCACTCATATTACTTTAAGATTAATCAATCATTAAGTTGTCCACCAAGAGTACTCAAGTGTAGCTACAGTTCCACTAGTAAAGTAGTAAATATATATTAAAGAATGATTATGATACAATATACAAATATTATCATGTTTTAAAACAAGAAAACAAATACGCAAATAACTAAATTTAGGATTGGAGGAAAAATACTTGAGCTATCACACAATAGATTAAAAAACACATCATTTTGTTCCATACTAACAGAAAGATAATTTCCACTAAATTGTTGGGTCTCATTAATGTATGTTGAGGTTACCTTTTTCCTGCAAACATCCTCATCATTACATTAAACACTAATTCCAGAAACATGGGTTTTAGCTTTACTGGAACTTTGTTGTTACAGTAAAGCTGGCGAAGCATGCGCTTCACCTCGTCAGCAAGCGAGTCATTTTGTTCTGGTAGACGATGAAACGGCATCATTTCAAGACAAGCAACACGACGAAGGTGAACCCAGAGCTCATCATAAGGCGCCCACGCAAGGCTCGTGTAGTTGCACCCAAATACCTTCCCAGGAGTCAGCTTAGGTCGGTCAGCAAACGCCGCATCATTTTTGGTGAGGAGATCCTCAGCAGCGGATGCAGAAGAAATCAGAAGCACTCGTCGAATCCCAAAACGGAGCATCAAAATCGGGCCATGGCGTTTGGCGATATCGAAGAGAGTTTTGTGGATGGGCTGCTTAAAGAAGGTGGAGAAACCTATTACTGTTAAAGCAGACCAAGGAGTTGGTGGTAGATTTTTAATCTTTGTGATGAAATATTTGTTGAATATGGACCAGGCTAAGCCAAGAAGCAAGACATACAAGTAAAGGGTTTCCATGTTTGTGGTTGTAAGTTATTGCTAGGTGGTGTAACTTCAAGTGTAATTTGATCATGTGTATTTATAAAGCCTGAAAAGTAACAAACTTTATTGAATATTATTGAACCAACATGTGTTTGGTAAAAACAATTAAAAAAATCATTCCAATGTACAGTTGAAAATTTTCACATTTTTATACTATTGAAAGTCTTCGTATGAAGAATATCTGGTGGTTTGATTATTTTGTTGCGGTAGAGTGAATTTCCCAAAGATTTTAACTAAATACGTTACTTAAGTTAGCCAACCCATGGTGATATTTAGTTTAGAATTTAAAACTCATTAACAAATAGGTTTCGACTTGTTGAGATATGTTGCTGTATAGTTATGCAATTAGGATCACTATGAAAGAAACATACACACAAAATACACTGAATTTCAACACATTAATTACCACTAATTACATCAATTTTGACTTTCTAGATTGACTTTTTATAAACATTAACTTTGACTTCTAATCGGATTAATTTTTTGATTACATCTAATTCCAACAAGATCCTCATATCAATCGATTAGTATGATTGCTAGCGGACTAATCAGAACAAGAGTAAACACATTTAGAAGATCCTCTCATGAAAAAGATTATCTAAGATTTTATTAATCATCAAGGATTGTTTACAATTGCAAGCTCCTCTTACTAGCTCTCAATTTAGTACAAAAACACGTATATTGGGGCGGTTAATTTGATTAGTTAGAGTGGTTTGTAGACCACACTAAAAGATAGCGCACTATAAAATTGTATATTTTTTTAGGCGGTTTACAAAATCGCAAATGATCGAGTGATTATGATAACCTGAATTTAAAGTTATTTATGCATGCTATCCATTTTGAATCATGTGTAAAATTCTTAATTAGCAAGAGATGCATATATGGTGATCCAAACGGTATATATCTTGGAGTGTTCACTATATAAGTATGTGAACTTCAAAATTGAAGTCACCAACGTTCTTAAGTGGAATAAAGAACCACACAATTAATTAAAATCTGAACTATAAGACTATCAAATATCATTGATTATTCTAAATATACCTATGAAAAACAATCTCTATCCTAACCAACTAAATATCAACAAACATAATATAATTATAATACCAATAATATTCCTTTGAATATTATCGTTAACAGTCCCCCTCAGTTTAAGCCGTAAATTTTGTAGGCATAAACTGGTTCTGAATCATTGAAATAGGTATTTTGGGAGACCCTAGTGAATATATCCTTGTGAATCCGAGGATCGTTCAGGAATTATCAGAATTGATTTGAACAAGTATTGATCGCGGAATTATCAATACTTGGTGTTTAATCTATTAATAATAATAAAGATCAATCAACCAAACAATAAAATAATCAAACCGTGAATACTCAAGAACGTTGATCGTAATGCTTTCTTGTTGCTAATAATGATTTAGATGCTCTGTTGTAATGATTACTATTGATTCTAATGATCTAAAACTGTTTTTCTGATTTATTGATTACATCTGTTGATGATCTCGTATCTATTTATAGAGATCCAATACTGTTATATTGTTAGCTATTTTGTTGCTATAATTAAGCTAATCATCGTTATCCGAATCTTCGTCATGTTTATCGGCTTAGGAATTCGTGATTTACAATGATTCTACTGATTATAAAATTTGTTGATGTGACGTGGAATATCCGCTTGAATAAAAGGTCTTCAATCGTCATTAACGTTGTTGTTGTTCTGCCATGTTGACTTGTTGACTTGATGTTGACTTCTGAGTTAATTGATCTTCCGCAGGAATTTACTCTTCCGCAGGAATTTAGTCTTCCGCAGCAATTGTTCTTGTTCTTGTGCTTCCGCAGTTCTTGTTCTTGTGCTTCCGCAGCAATCCCTACAGTAGCTTGTTCTTTTCTTGTTCAGCTGAAGTTGTTCTTCCGCAGGAGATCCACAGATGTATACTTCAGTTATGTTCCTGAGAACATCTACGGAAGAACATTTTCTTCGTCCGCAGTTGTTCCAACACTGATTTTATCAATTCACCAAGTCTGATGTTTACTGCATATTCATACATATATTATTCATTACCTCATATCATATATATATATATATATAACATATATTATGAAATGCAATACAAATATTAATCAATCAATAAACACAAATGTAATCAAAGTCATTCATATTATCTCATCAAAAATCATGATTACATAAGTGATTACAATATTGATTTATCATCTAAACCTATACATGAGTTCTATCCCTAGCAATACTCCCCTTTAGGTTTAGACTCTAGTAATCATAGGCTTAAGACTATGAGTTCTTGTACTCTAGCCAAAATCTTAGACTTAAAGTAATCTACAGTCGTCTTCTGATCTTCATACTGATACTTTATCTGTCTTCTGTTCATCCTCTTCAGTGTTTTGTATTTCATACCCAGGACATCCTCTTCAGTGGTGAGTGTTGTAACAACACTATTATTTGACACCACCTCTAATTCGTCATGTTTTGAAATTCTTAATTCTGTTATAGGCTTTATCTCTGACCCAATCAGCTGCCCAGCTTCAAACTTTCTCCTCTTGTGCGCCTTGGCATGCAATTTGTCAATGACTTGAATAAGGTGTACATAGAAGCACAAGTCATTTTAAGCAGTTGAATCTTGTAGCCTTGGAAAGTGTTTATCATGAAGATAAGAGATATAGCTTGGGTGCAGCAACTTCAGTTCTACAGGGTCAAAAAGTCTTATGCTTGTTGACTTCTTAGCAGGATCATTCCTTAGCAGCACCCGTTCTTTATTCCTTTCAACATACCCCCAGTCAGTAATGGGGCATGTGAACTGATTACCATCTATTGTTTTGATTGATGCAGCAAATCTATCTTCAGCTCCAATCCTTTTCAAGAATTTATCATCAACCAATTTGGACTTGGACTGAGACTTTGACTTTCTTCTAAAGTGTACAGCATCATTCGTCATACTATCCCTGATCATATCCCCTTTGAACTTGTTCTTCAGACTGTTCATAATCCCAGAGAAGTTTCTTCCCCTTGGACTTATGGGATAATTAATGATGGGAAGGCATTGTAATGTATGAAGGTCTACATCTGGCAGTAAGCTCTCTAGTCTTTGAAAATATTGTACCATGCCAGATGCCTTCTTGATCATTGCACAATCCCAATCACCATCATACTTCCATGCAATAATCTGATTGTCTTCAGCTGATCTTGGAGTTGTCATCTGATCAAAAAGTTGAATCAGACTTAGGGGCTGTTTGATTATCGCTGACTAGGTAAGATCTGACTAAGTCAGAAGCTGACTCAGTTAGAAGTTCTGACCGAGTCTACATCTGACTGAAACTTGGCTGTTTGATTCAGCATCTGACTGACCTAATTTTATTCTAAACCTGATTAGTTCAGTAACCGCACTCATCTATAGCCGATCATATCCATTTTACATTCCTATTAGCTTCAAACACAACAAACCAGCTCAACAATGCAACACTAGAACATTAACATGCAGCAGATTCACACACCAACAAACCAACTCACCTTGACCGATCGGAGTGACAACAGAAGTAGCCGGAGCAGCCTCCACCTCCACCTTCGCCACACTCTTAACCTCACCGTCACAGCCTCCATCCTTCCGCTGACAACTTCCCGCGGCATTCTCTGGCGGATTCACCAGCCCGGCGAGCTCAATTCCTTTGAACTCTCCACAACCGGCGGTTGCGACGGCCCCTGCGGAGGGCAGTTCGCCGATGCACCACCATTATCACCCTAACAAACAGAATCAAACAAAATTGAAGAAGGGCAGTTCGAGGGGGTCATCGAGGGGTGGAAAAAGGGCGGAGGGAGGCCGATTGCGGTGGGGTTGGCGGATGGGAAGACCTGGTCAGAATCCCGATTTCTAAGGACCGGGTCAGAAGCTCCAGACCCTGTCAGACCTCAAAATTGCGTATACCAAACACGCTGACTGGCTGACCGAGTCAGCCAGTCAGCGGTTAGCGCTGGTCAGCTCAAATCAAATGCACCCTTAGTCGTTCTTGGGTGATCTCCCTCACAGCTGTTCCAAGAGGCCATATCTTGTTGGGAATTATATCTCTTGGCTCTCTGATCAATTGTTCTTTTCCTTCATGCATGTCTTTTGCTTGAACCACATTAGGCTCAGCAGGGGTTTGTGATGATTGTTGTTGATAAGTAGGATTAGGGGCTCCGGATCTGAATTTAACACCAGTTTCCAGCTCTACCTTCATATCATAATCCATCATTGCTCTTAATTCTCCAACAATTCTTCCTTTAAGCTCATGTTAGCTATGTTTGTGACTTTACAGCCAACAGATCATGTTGTACCTGGTCAGCTTGGATGTATCACAATGACCCAATTCTTTTCTTGTTTTCTCCATTTCCTTGAATTTTGAGAATGATTCATAATTGCACATTGGGATCATCATTCTCACTGCATCAAATTCTTTGATTGTCTGCATCAGCTCAGACATGTTCATCCTCTCTACCAAGTCAAAAGGGAATTCTCTATTGATTAGATCCATGAACATGGTAGATTCGGGTCTTTCTTCAAGAATGTCTTTGGCTGTCAGCAGTTCTTCACTTTTCTCTTCCTTCTTTTCTCAGCAGTTTCTTCCTTAGATACTGACTGCTCTGGTGAACCTGTTTTTGCTCTTTTTGAAGATTCACCACCAACACCAGTTGCTTTTCCAAGATATTTTCTCTTTCTGGTGTAAGTAATCATTGCTGAATCACTTTTGTTCTTTTCAGCTTCATTTAATTTCCTCTTCAACTTCTCAATCTCATGATCTTTCTGTTTCAGAAGTTCTACTTGTTCAGCCACAAGCTCATGAAGAGCATCAATTACTTCATTGTTCATCCTAACATCTTCTCTTAATCTTGTCAATCTGCTTTCTAGACTACTAATGGTCTCATCTTTCTCATTCAGCTCCTTTCTCAACCTTCTCAGCTTTTCCATCTTCTTGTTTCCCTTTAGTACAAGATTGTTGTACTGAGCCACCAGGTAGCGTTTGCTTACATTGATCTCCTCCTCCTTCAGATCATCCTCTTTGTAAGCAGTTATTTCAACATAATCACCTTCCTCCTGCTCTACTATCTCATCAGTATGTCCTTCAACTTCCAGACAAACTTCTTCAGTCGTACCTCCTTCAACTTCATCACCCTCTTCAATGTTAAGTATCTCAGTAGCAGCAGGGCTTTCAATGGGTTCAGTAGGAGTAGGGAGGTGATTGGTTCAGTAGGTAGTGGAGGTGATATGGACTTTGTGGCACCAGTATCAATAGAAGTTATGGAGATTGGTGAGTGTGGGAGTAAAGGTTGAGTTCTATCCTAACCAACTACTTCAGTAGAAGTAGTGTTGATTGATGTTGGTGATTGGCCAAGATAGATGGGTTCAGTATTCTCACTTGAAGATGTTAAGTGGATGGGTGAAGGTGGTGGCTGTGATTCTTGTTGGGGTGATTTGGGTGAAGTGTGTTGTGGTGTTTGATGTTGGGAGTGTGTGGCAGATGGGGCTGATGAGCTTTCAGTTTGTGGTTCCTCAACCCACAGCAGCTCTTGAGGAATCTCCTCACCCTCATCCATTACATGAGCAAACAGTTGTACCTCCCCTTCTTGGTACGTCCCAGATAGTTTGTTCAGAAGTGATATGCTCAGATGGTTCGGCACACACGAATCTCCTACTCTCTCGACCTTCGGAAGGTGTTCATTTATGATAAGTTGTAGGAATCGAGGAAACATGAACATTTTTCCTTCCTTTTGCACTCGCACATGGTCGCATAGACAGTTCATTATATATCTTGCGTAGTTGTACTTCCTCCCTTCAAAAATGCCGATGATTCTGGAGGAAATGTGTCGTGAGAATCTGTCCAATCCGGACTTTCGGTTGGAAATGCATTTCAGGTATGTGTGGCACAGGAATCGATATGGCTTACATAGCCTTCCCTTCTTGATTTCACCGTGTTGATAGTCACCATCATACCCCATCAGGTCGAATACTTTCTGGATGTATTCGTGGTCGAATACATCCGGATGACCTTGTTCTTCGTCTCCTAATTCTAGAGCCCCGCGTATGATTCCTTCATTTACCAAGAGGGGTAGGTTCCTAATGGTTGCGGTTATCATGGCCCCTTCATCTTCTTCTTCAATAGTTGCGGTATTCCAGAAATCCATCATACGCGACAGATATATGACCAGATCGACAGTTAGTGCCAAGTGTAATCGCGATCTTCTTAAGTACTATATGATGGGTCTACACTCATCATTGACATTCGGATCTAGATACGCACACACCTTGTGTTCTTTCATGAATCGGTTAGCCATGATGGCGACGTTGATTACGTGAGAGGTGTAACTATTTGAGATTAGGTTGAGATTTTGGTAAGGGTTTATGGTGTTCAGTTTGGATGCTGTTTGATTTGGGGGTTTTTTGAAAGTGATAGAAAGGCCAACGGTCGAAGCGCCTATATATACCTTTTCAGACAGCCTGTCAATTACACTTAGCCCCTCCGAGGTTTTACCTTTTGACCTTATCCTATTTCAGTGGGACCAGTTGCACTTAATCTCTCCTGAGTTTTACACTTTACCCCTCAAAGTGTTAACTATGCCTATTAATAACTATGGACAATTAATAACTATGCACTTAATGATTAAACAATTAATAAGGCAAAAAACAATTAATATCCAAACAATTAATAAAGCAAAGTAAAGTATGGTTATCTACGGAGATTACATCTACGGAAATTATAATGTCTTTCTTCCGCATTGCACCTGTGAAATTTGACATTCTGTCTTCCACAGGAATTCTCCTGATAATTAAGTTCACCAAACGTTTGAAGACAAGTTATCTTCCGAAAGAAAAGTGTCTTCCGAAGGAAAACTTAATGTTGTCTATGTTTTATCTTTGTATGAATTGACTCATGGTCAATTCATTTGATGTTTTACCTTTTGACCTTATCCTATTTCAGTGGGACCCAGTTGCACTTAATCTCTCCTCGGTTTTACACTTTACCCCTCAAAGTATTAACTATGTCTATTAATTACTATGGACAATTAATAACTATGCACTTAATGATTAAACAATTAATAAGGCAAAGAGCAATTAATATCCAACCAAATTTATAAAGTAAAGCAAAGTATGGTTATCTACGGAGATTACATCTACGGAAATTATAATGTCTTTCTTTCGCATTACACCTGCGGAATTTGACATTCTGTCTTCCGCAGGAATTCTCCGGATAATTAAGTTCAAACTTTTGAAGACAAGTTATCTTCCGAAAGAAAAGTGTCTTCCGAAGGAAAACTTAATCTTGTCTATGTTTTATCTTTGTAAGAATTGACTCATGGTTAATTCATTTGATATTTTGCTATTGGACCTTATGACTTGCTTCATGTCAATTGTGTACAAGTGGCAGCTTCCAGTTGCAGATATCCTGTAGCCTGCAGCCAAGTTAGTGCTCAAGTTCTAATTTTCTTCAACTCAGTATGTTTAACATAGGTTTTAATGAACTTATTACTCCCCCTAAATTTGTGATGAATCAGAAACTTAAGAATTTATCAAAAATTTAATAAGAGAAGTTCATGTGAACTGTTACATTAACTAACAGAATAAACACATAAAAGAGAGAAACATATGCACAGGCACTTGTTTGATAGACTGAAGGATCATACTATGACACTACACACTCCTGCAGATTATTGTTAGATTGTTAACTACTTGATCTAGTGCAGATTGCAAATATTTGTGATCTGTAGAAGTTCAAACAAGAGTGTATGTCAAGTATGTCATGCTTATTATCATGTTGTGGTTAGTTTAGTGATGAACAGAGATGAGTGCATCATGCAAGATGTTGTGAAAGTGTGTCCATTCCAGAAACTGCCCAATCCATCACTTTATCACACTTGACCCATGTTCTGTACATTATAAGCTCTATCTTAAGATTTCTTTGAGATCTTATTAATGCTGATAGTTTATTCATGCTCTTTGTATATTTTTACTGTTGATCCGTTTTGGATTCTTTTGAGAGCAGCTTCTATTTGGAGTTTTATGATTTGCATCAGGTCACCAGGTCTTTACTCACGTAAAACAGAGGTGACCCATGACTCAGGTCTTTGCTTACACAAAACAGAGAGTCAAGATGCGTAAAGATAGAGGTTATAAGGTGTTACAACATAGTAAGTGTGCATGGGCAATGAATTTTGCACATCCGGATTAGACTTACTTAATATACACCTCACAATGACTTTGTCATAAGAAGTCATCTGAAATTTAAGTTGAGCATGTCATACCTGATTTTACACTTAAGATGAACCTATTCACATATCCAACACATCGGATCAGTAGATAGTTGTTAATTTGAAAGCAGGATATATGTCAGTTATAGCATACTATCATGTCCTTAGTATATCTGTGCCTTACATAAGTGGTCTTATATGTTCACAGTTAGTACACACCTATGTCTATTGTTGATATGATGAACTTATTCTAAGTTGACCATGCCTAATAATTCTATTAAGAAGTTAAATCTGACAGAATCAAATGCCTTAGTGAATAAATCAACAAGCTGATTTATTGTATCTTCTTTGACCAACTTAATTAGACATTTTTCTGAGCAGTCTTTTAGAAAATGATATCTAATTTCTATGTGCTTAGTTTTACTATGTTGTACCGGATTAGCAGTTATAAACATAGCAGCTGAGTTGTCAATATGTATAGGAGTTTGAAGAAAATTGTAACCATAATCAAGTAATTGGTTTTGCAACCAAAGAACTTGAGAGCAGCCAGCTGAAGCAGCTATGTACTCAGCCTCAGCTATGGTTACTGAGACATTTGTTTGCTTTTTGCACTGCCATGACACAAGTCTTGGTCCTATAAATTGACATCCACCAGTTGTGGATTTTCTGTTATTGTTGCAACCTCCATAATCACTGTCTGAATATGAATACAGTTTAAAGTCTCCCTCTTTAGGATACCATAACCCTAGGGCAGGTTTGCCTTTGAGGTATCTAAAGATTCTTTTAACTGCATTTAGATGAGACTCTTTTGGATCTGCTTGATACCTAGCACACACACAAACAGCAAACATTATATCAGGCCTACTGGCAGTTAGATACATTAAAGAACCTATCATAGACCTATATAATCTCTGATCAATAGACTTTCTTGTTGGATCTGGAGTGATTTTGTCTATGGTGGATGCTGGTGTTTTGCATGAGGAAGCATCTTCTAGGTTGTATTTCTTCAAGGTTTGCAGCATATACTTCTCTTGATTGATGAAGATCCTATCTGATTTCTGATGAACTTGTAATCCCAGGAAGAAGGTTAGCTCTCCCATTGAACTCATCTAAAACTCAGATTGCATTAATGATTCAAACTCTTCACACAGTTTCTTGTTAGTTGATCCAAATATGATGTCATCTACATATATTTGAACCACTAATAGATCCTGATGTTCTATTTTTAAGAAGAGAGTTTGATCAATAGTTCCTCTCTTATATCCATGTTTTAGAAGGAACTTGGATAAGGTCTCATACCACTTTCTTGGTGCTTGATGTAAGCCATATAAGGCTTTGTTAAGCTTATATACTCTATGAGGATAGTCAGGATCCTCAAATCCTAGTGGTTGAGCTACATAAACTTCTTCATCAATTTTCCCATAGAGGAAAGCACACTTAACATCCATTTGATACACAATGAATCTCTTATATGAGGCATAGGCTAGGAAGACTCTGATTGCTTCAATCCGAGCTACTGGTGCAAAGACTTCATCATAGTCTATGCCTTCCTCTTAGGTGTATCCTTGTGCTATCAGTCTTGCCTTGTTTCTGATTATTATTCCCCTATCATCTAGATTGTTTTTGAATAACCACCTTATGCCAATAGGATATTGGCCTTCAGGGAGTTCAACTAGGTTCCACACCTTTTGTTTTCTGAACTGTTGTAGTTCTTCTTGCATTGCATCAATCCAGCTGTTATCTTTTAAGGCTTCTGTGATATTGGGTGGAACTACTTGAGATAGAAAACAGGAGAATAAACAAGTGTTTGCAGCTCCCCATTGTCTTCTGGTAGTTCTACTGTTGAGGTCACCTATCATGTTATCAATTGGGTGATACTTATGTGTTCTAACTGTTGGTATATCATTAACTTGGATGGATGAATCCAGTTTTGTGATGTTGGTTGTTGGAGGTGAGGGTAGTTATGATGAAGAGTCAACAAAATAGTTCATCTCATTTTCTGGTGCAGCTGACTGAGCTTCCGCAAGAACATGTATGTCATTCGGGGTAGTGGGCATGTCTTCCATAGCAGGTACTTGGTCAGCTATGGTCTTTGTCCAAGGCATATCTGTGTGTGACAATGGTGTGGGATGATTTTCTGATATGGTTTGATTTTTTAGGGGTCTCGGTTCAACATCTACAGTAGGGATATCTACGGAAGTAGAGACATCTACGGAAGTAGAGGGTATTGCTGCTGATGTGCATGGAGTAAAATCATCTAAACCATCTTTGTGTGTTTGTGCTGATGTATTAGGATCATTATCACTTTGGTTTTCTAGAGTAATGGCTCTTGGTGGATCAGCTGTCAATGGTACACCCATATTTGGAGGAACATAGGGGTAACATGTATTCGCAACACCTGTCACATTAAGATAACCAGAGTTAAATGAGTTAGTTAATGCATTTATATTAAACAGCAAAGATGATCCTTTCACAGACTGTGGGAATAAGGATTCATTAAAGGATACATTAGGAGTTTCTTCCACTATGTTATCATGTAGAATGTAGACTCTATATGATTTAGATGTTGATGAGTAACCAACAAAGAAACCATCATAGGCTTTTTCAGCAAATTTTCCTAACTGTTCTTTTGTGTTTAATACAGATACATGACACCCAAAAGCTTTAAGATATCCTATAAAAGTTTTCTTTTAAACAGAAGTTCATAGGGTGTTTTGTTATGTTCTTTGACAATCAAAGTTCTGTTTTAAACAGTGCAGGTTGTGTTCACAGCTTCTGCCCAAAATGTTATTGGCAAATGTGAGTCAGCCAGCATTGTTCTTGCTGCTTCAATGAGTGTTCTATTTCTCCTTTCAGCAACTCCATTCTGTTGTGGAGTTCTTGAAGCACTAAATTGCCTGGCTATTCCTTTATCCCTGCAAAATGAATCTAATACATAATTAACAAATTCAGTTCCATTATCACTTCTCAGTATCTTGATTCTTAGATCAAGTTGATTTTCTATCTTAGTGATGAACTCCACTAAAATTTCTGATGTTTCACTTTTATGTTTTAAGAAAAATACCCAAGTAAATCTAGTGAAATCATCAACAATCACCAAACAGTACTGCCTTTTGCCAATGCTTAACACATTGGTTGGACCAAAAAGATCCAAGTGCAGTAACTTTAGTGGTGTTGAGTTTATGTTAATTGTTTTTGACTTATGTGATACTTTATGTTGTTTGCCTTTATAGCATGATAAACAGTGAGTAGAACAGTAAAATTCTTTCTTTGGAACACCAATAACTAAGTTATTTTTCACCAATTTATTCATGTTCTTCATGTTGGAAAGAGCCATCCTTCTGTGCCAGAGTTGTGCTTCATCTTCTGATGATTTAGAGATTAGGCATGTTTCTTTGCTTGTTAGTGCAGTGTTGTTCATATCCAACACATAGGTGTTACCTTTTCTTGGTTCTTTAAGAAGGATCCATTCTTCTGTAATTCTAAAACCTGGCTTAAGAATGTAGTAATCAGAGTTATCAAAGAAAGTAGTATAGTGTTGGTCACATATTTATGATACACTAAGTAAGTTAAACTGTACGTTTTCATAAAAGTTAACTTTTTCAAACTTTAAAACTCCATTTTTTACCATTCCTTCACCAGTAATTTTACCTCCCTTCTTATCCCTACCAAATGCTACATATGAAGCATTCTTATGTTTGAAATCCTGCAAGAGGGTGTAGTCTCCTGTCATATGTCTGGAACAGCCACTGTCAACATACCACTTGTTGTCAGCCCTCCTTGGATGTACCTGTACAAAAATGAACTTAGTTAGACTTAGGAGCCCAAGCCTTACTGGTCTTGGGCTTGACATTGTTATCTAATATATCAACATTCTCATGAGTAAGACTTGAAGATTTTAGATTAACTTTAACTTCAATCAATTCATTATGTTTAGTTTTGGGTGAGGATGGATTGGTTGATGAGGTTGAGGTGATGTCTTCTTGATTCATACTAACTTGGTTAGTCATTTTTGTTTGAGACTTCTTTGATGTGGATGATGAGGAATTGCCAGAAAATGTTTCTGCATCCTTTTCTTTGGACTTAGGCACATCATTGCCTTTGTCAAAGTGATCAAAGAAGTTGTTTTCTTCCTCAAGTGCTATCTTTTTGTGTGGTGCATTCTTTTTCACATGTGACTTCTCCTTCTTCTTTAATTTCACCTCAGCAATTTTGTTGTTTTTCTTAGTAACTTTTTGTTTTTATTGTTGTTTCTTTTGGTTTGAATCTCTATCATCTTCAGAAGATTGTGAGTCTGACACAGAGTTATTTAATTTCTTTGTCTTGATGATCTTTGTTTTGTTCTTCTTGTTGAAGTAGCATTCCTTTATAGTATGGTTGTTTTTGTTGCATATTGCACAATATTTGTTGAAGTAACAATCTGAAGTCATGTGATTGTTCATGTTGCATATTGAGCAATAGCTGCTGAAGTAGCATTCTTCTGTGCTGTGGTTGTGCATGTCACACCATTTACAGTAAACTTTATCTTCACGTTCAGATTCATTCCTTTTCTTTGCCTTCTTCTTGCTCATCAGTTTTTGCTTCTTTAAGTCCTTATCAATTTTATCTGCTGATGAGTCTTTTCCTCTTCCGGACATGATATCAAAAGATTCTTGTGTTGTATCTTTTGTGACCTTTTTCTTGGTCTGTTCTGATTTTTCCGTAGATGATTTGCAGAAGTTATGTTATTTTCTCCTGATCCTTTTTTTTGCTGACTTTTCTTTATTTAATTTATTGAATGCATGTATGCCTTCATTTAATTGCTCAATTCTTGTGTGGATTGTTTTTAGCAGATTTCTTTGTTTTGGTGGATAGGGTAGTTTAAGTTCATTTAGTACCTTTGGAATTGAGTATTCTTTTAACATAGTTTTATCCTTACCCAACCTAGCATTATTAGTCTCATCCTCTTCATCTAAGTCATCACAGTTGTCATAATCAAATTCTAACATCTTGAAGTCTGATGAACTAGATTCAGATGACTCAGTATTATTAAGTTTATCTGATGACTCAGGTATGAAGTGATTAGATAAACTGTTGGTCGTTGATTCAGGTAAAGGAATATAATTGTTGGTAATTGTTGGTGCAACTGCATGAAATCCTAATCCTGACTGTTCTTAGACTTAATATGTGAGTTTAACAGTTTCTCATACTGTTGTGATGACAATTGGAATTTTTGCAGTTTCACCTCAGTAATGCATGTTCTGACATAGATTTGGTTAAAGATGTAGTCAGCTGCTCTACTTGTGCTTTTAGATTGTAATTTTCAAATACAAGTTTATCTAAATCCTTTTGTAAAGAATTAATTTTGACTTGAGAAGTTTGTGTTCTCTAACATGAGATTCATTTAAGAGTAAGGTTTCTTTTACTTTATCAGCCAATTGTTGATCATGTGTTCTATATCTTTCTACTTCATCTATGCAAGAAGGGGAACACAACCTTTCTCTTACCTCAGTGGCCATTGGAGGGACTTTGTTTTCCATATTGGCCATCAAAGCTTGGTTTTCAACAAGTACTTCCTTCTCATACATGCTTCAATCACAAGTACCATCTTGCAAAATAATTAAACCATTTCTTTAGTGTTAGAGATACCTGTTGTATTGTTTGGTGGGGATGCATTGGTTAATAGTGGTTGTGTGATACTCCTTTGACTAGGCTGTCTTGAGTCAGTTGACTGCGGTTGCCTGTTATTGCACTCCTTGAAAAGTGTCCAAACAAATTGCATTTAAAACATCTTACTTTGGACTTATCTACCCCACTTTTGTTGTTCTGCTTCCAACAGATAGTCCTTTGTTTCTTTTCATATACATCTTGCTCTATAGGCAATCATTGCCATTTGCCATTGCAGATCCATCTCTTCTACTTCA